>JAPYYA010000151.1:0-19519 GCA_028533165.1 Leontopithecus rosalia | reverse complement strand
ACTTCCAGTACTATATTAAATAGGAGTGGTGAGAGGGGACATCCTTGTCTGGTGCCGGATTTCAAAGGGAATGCTTCCAGTTTTTGCCCATTCAGTATGATATTGGCTGTTGGTTTGTCGTAAATAGCTTTTATTACTTTGAGATACGACGAACTCACTCTCTTCTATCTCTTTGATCTCTCACTGGGCCTCCCCCTCAGCCAAATCCAACTGCAAACCAGGGGTCTGGAGAGCCTGGGGTCAGCGCACCCACTGTGCGGTACTGCTGGCTCCATCATTATTCCCACATATTTTACTGGACATATTTATGTATTGTATACAATACAATCATCCATCTTTTATTTAGTTTATGAGCTTTACTTAGCCTTACAAGTCTTCATACAAACCTTACTACCAATTTATTTTTTACAGCCTCTTTATTCAGCTCTTAGCTGGATACTTTTGTCCCTTGGCAATGTCTTCAAGCATGTTTATGGGACTTCTGGCATATATATATGTAAATATATCTCTTTATACTGGAATAATAGTTTAGCAAGGTATAAAATTATTGAATGACTTCTTTTTTCATTGAAGTCTTTATGGACACTGCTTCACACGCTTCTGATATTGGAAGTCTCCTATGGAAAAGTCCTATGACAGCTTTAGGGGGTGTGAATTCCCTCAGTATTATTTCTTTAACTTTCAAGACCCATAATTTTATTTCCTCTTCTTCAGGGCTAACATTTATATGTATTTTGGAAATCTTCCTTGAATTTATTGCTATCATATTCTTTCTTATATTTAAAAGCTAAAACTATTCCATTTGCTCAAGATTTTTAGGCCTATTTTTCCCCTGGGTAAGGCTGTTCCATCCTTATGATGCTTCAGATATGGCCTTCTCTGTGACGGCTTTCTTGTTCTTTGTCATTTCCTCCTGAGGTCTGGCAAATTATTTTTATCCTTTTCTTCTGTTTTATTGTTGCCTTCATGGGCTCTTGTGTCTCTGCTCTTAAGGCTTTGATTTCCTGACTTAGTATAACTTTAAAAAAAATCTTTAAATCCATGTGGTACTATTTTTTCTTCATAATATTTTTTCAGTTCTCTCCCTGGCCAAATTTTTCTGTAGTATATTTTGGTTTCCTCCTCTATATTATTCCTATTTTTTCTTGTTATTTTTACTTGTGTTTGGATGAGGAGAGCTATTTTCAGGCCAGGAATCTGTAGAAAGACAGTGTAGACAAGGGGGCCAACGTGTGTACTTGGCCAGCACATCCACACATCTTCCCTCCAGCACCTAGTTAAGCGCTGTGTGATACAAGGTGTGTGTCATGTGTCTGTGTCTGTGCAGGCAGGAATGTGGTATTTCACATGAGATTGGGGTGGTCTTAGTTTCCGCTCATTCTATCAGCAGTTCAAAGCTGCTTCCTGCCCACACGACCCCTTTTTCCCATCACGTGGGGGACCCACTCTGTCCTGCAAAGATGGACACTCTCAGCTCCTGTCCACCCCCAGCCTCATGGCCCTTTGCAGTGCCGGCAGTTTTTGGGAGTCCCCTGTAGTCTGTCACACACTTAGCTGTTGTTCATGTTGTTTCACACACTTAGCTGTTGGTTCCAGCCCCCAGAGTGAGCCAGCTGCTTTGGAAACCAAGTGAATTTGGCTGATTCTCTCAAAGTGACGCTAGCTTCCCTGCCCCCATCTAATTGCAACCCCTCTTAGCATTTTGATTTTACAAGTATATTAAAGTCCAGAGTAAGGAATGCCCCTCATGCGGGGGCTGCTGCTTCCAGGTTTTCAGTCTCCTGGTTTTCACTGGCATCAGGAGAGGAGAGACAGCACTTCACCATGGTGGCTCACAGCTCAGCAAGTTTCTAACAAGCTCTTCTGCATCTCAGGGAGGACAAGCTAGCTGAGCAGGGTCTTACGGAGGCTGGAAGTAGGGAGGTGAGAACCCAGGGCTGCTCTTCCCGTGCCTGTCATGGGTACCAAGGATGCAGCACTCATTACACAGACCCAAATCCTTTCCTGAAGTTACCGTGTAAACTGTTAGACGCAAAAGGCACCATGGGGAAAAGTGAAACAGGCAAGAAGGGGTATCAGGGTGGAGGCTGGGTTTGGGGCTGCTGAGGTGAGGGTTCTATTTCCAGGAGAGGCCTGGGAAGGCTACACAGGTTATGAGTGTTTACACAAAGACCTGGAGGAGGCAAGGAACAGCCCTGAGCGCAGCTGGGGATGGAGGTGGCTGCAGCTGCAGACGCCTCAGCAGTGGGGCTTCATCAGGCTCCAGGTGCAGCAGGAGAGGGGCGTGGAGGCACGCGGGACCCTAGGGAGGAGTGGCGGGAGGCAGGGTCAGAGAGCAATGGGAGTGGAGACTCTGGAGGCTAAGGGCCATGAGAAACTCTGCTCTTCCTCTGGGAGTAGGGCCACTGCAGGGCCTGAGCAGAGAAGGACACGCTGTGACCCAGAAGACACAGCTCCCCTGGCTGCTGTGGAGTTGCTGGCCTTTGGAGAGGGTCACACCGTGTCCTTCTCTGCTCAGGCCCTGCAGTGGCCCTGCTCCCAGAGGAAGAGCAGGGGGCGCCGGGAGCAGCATGGTGGCAGGGGTGGGGCTAACACATGCTTGTGGACTGCCCTAGAAGCCTGTTCCCTGACACTGGACCTTGCCATGGACGCCGGCCCACTGGGGTCGCAAAGCTCATGAAAGACAGAGACAGGGAGCTGCTCCCTGAGCCAGGAACCTGCACACGGGAGATTAATCCATCCATTCCCAGTCGTCAGCCGGCGTCTGACATGTGGGCCTGGCTGGGACGATGTGGCTTGAGCAGCTTAGTTCACTGGGTGGCTTCTGTCCCAGCCCAGGCCTAGGCTGGCTCTGGGTCACTGAGATGAAGGGGCACAGTTCTCTCTTATGAGGCTGGCTCTGTGCGGGTACAATTCACATACACTGGGTGGGGACAGAGCGGGACACACAGTCTGGAGCCCGGGGCGGAGGCTCCGGCCCGCAGCCCTGCGCTGGGGAAAAGTGCGGGGCTCGGACCCCATGGAGAGCGTGGAGCCCAGTGCACAGGCCTCCTTCAGCATGGCTTCAATCTCTTCCCCAAATGAAAGTGGTTTTGTTTTTATGACAACAGCAGTCACAGCAAGCCCACACCCAGCAGTGAACACACGCCAGGCCCTGCTGAGCCCCGTCATGGAAGCGACTCACTGAATCCCCCTGAGGACCCCACGCCGAGGCCTGCGGGGACAGGACGGTGGCTGTCTGCCTGGCTGCCACCCAGGCTTTCCCACACGAGACCATGCTGCTGTCTCTGTCCCACCGGCTTCCACCATTCCAAAATGTTCTAAGTATTTCAACAATACGTGTTCGAATGTGTCAGCGTTCTATAAAGGGTAGAGGAGAAAGTTAAGTTAAACCCTGTGCAGCCCCATTGGGAACGAGTCTGACCTTTTCTAGGGAGGAGGGGGCTGTGCTCATGGTGCAGATGGGACCCCCACCACCTGGGGTGCACCCCAGCAGCTCGCCCCCATCCTGCGGGACACAGCACAGCGGCCTCAGCAGCAGGTCTCCTTACAGCCCCCAACGGGAGCAAGCCACGGGCACCTCAGCAGCATGAAGAATCAGCAGACTGTAGGCAGTTCAGTGACGGGAATGAAGCCCCAGATCTAGGAAGCGCAGGCCGAAGCCCCAGAGCTGTGTTGCTGAGTGGAAGGCAACACTCCTCTGGGAGTTGTACCCGCACAGAGCCAGCCTCATAAGAAGGCAGCCCCAAAGGGCACGTGAAATCATGTGCTTCCTTTTATTTTTTCTGAGACAAAGTCTCACTCTTGTCGCCCAGGCTGGAGTGCAATGGCACAATGTCAGCTCACTGCAACCTCCACGTCCCAGATTCAAGTGATCCTCCTGCCTCAGCCTCTCTAGTAGCTGGGAATACAGGTGCCTGCCACCATGCCTAGCTAATTTTTGTATTTTTTAGTAGAGACGGGGTTTCACCATATTGATCAGGCTGGTCTTGAACTCCGGACCTCAACTGATCCGCCCACCTCAGCCTCCTAAAGTGCTGGAATTACAGGCATGAGCCACCGCGCCAGGCCTGCTTCCATTTTTATAAAGTTCGAAAAGAGGTAAAACTGTACTTTGCTTTTCAGGATGTGGACATGGCAGTGGAACTAAAAAGAAGCACCAGGAATGTACAGCCGGAAAACAGCAGAGAGGGTTGTCCCCGGAGCAGGAAGGGGCAGAGAGGGTTGTCCCCGGAGCAGAAAGGGGCAGAGAGGGTTGTCCCCGGAGCAGGAAGGGGCAGAGAGGGTTGTCCCCGGAGTAGGAAGGGGCTGTGGAGGGGGAGAGAGACGCATGATGGGGATGGAGGTGTCCTCACCCCAAAATCACACCCTCTCAAAGCACACAGCAGCCCAGGGGTGTCTTCAGGGCTGCTCCCAGCTCTGGGGTTCCTGGGGACCGGGGTGAGGATCCTCCTGCTGTGACGTGGAGCCACAGAGCTGCGTCACTCATGGGTTCACTCCGGGGGCGGAAGGGACGCTGTGTGTGCAGGGCTGGGTGTGCAGCAGGACAGCTGTTACCCGTAATGACCGTCCAGTGCGGGCTGAATTCGGTCCCCCAAAAGATGCTCCAGCCTGCGTTTCCTAGATCTGGGTCCACATCCTGACCCCCAGCACCTGTGAATGGCCCTTCTTTGGAATGGGGTATTGCAGATGTGAGCATGTTAAGGTGCAGTCATTCTGGATTAGGTGGGTTCCTAAATCAATGACCGGCGCCCTTAGATGAAGAGGAAAATTTGGAAAAGCAGACTTGTAGAAGGGGGTGTGGTGACGGAGACGAGATCGAAGCAGTGCAGCCACATGTCAAGAAAGGCCTGCAGCCACCAGGAGCTCCGAGCAGAAGAAAGATCCTGCCAGAGCCTTCAGCCGGAGCAAGGACCCCCATTGCCAGACTTAGGTTTGTGTTGCTCGTTACAGCGGCCTTGGGAAATCAATACACTGTCTTTCTGTACTTGCTTCTCGTGGCAAAAACCTTAGCTGGCTTGTTTCTGCTGGAAGCTTCAGCAGAATCAGTTCACTGCGAGTTCGGCTGAGCTTGAAGGACACGCAGTGCGGGTTTTCGGGTGGGCCCAGACTCCTGAAACAGAGCAGCACACACCACACTGGCGGCAAACACAACCTGCATTCCTGCTTGGAGGCTCTGAAGGCCGGAGGTTCAAGATCAAGCTGTAGGCAGGGCTTGCTCCTCCTCCAGCGTGCTGGAATTTTCTAGGCACCTAGCAGTCACCCCGTTAACCCTGCTGTATGAATGGGGCGTTCTGTGCAGAGGGTCTGTACGCTGCTTTCTTCATGAGCTCTGTATTAAGAGTCAGCCACTGTTCCGTGTAAATAAAGAGCGATGCGCCCTGTTCTTTAGAATGGCAGAGGAGGAGTCCCTCCAAGGATGGCACGTCCTCTTCTGCTCATTCTCACGGGCCCCTTCTTGTTGTACTGAATCATGCTGACGAATACAGCAGCGTGTAACCTTCGTGATGTCACTTAATCATGTCTTTATGATAAACCCTTGGCAGTGGCGCTGGTAGGTGAAGACACATAATAGGTCTCCACATCTTAACAGGGGCTCCACGTTGCCAAATCTCCCTCCAGGAAAGCGGACGCTTTTGACAGGCCCCCCAGCTGGAGGGGAAAGTGCCCACTTTTCCCACACTCGTACCCAAACCAGGGATTATCGGTCTTTTTAATCTTTGCCAATTTGCTGAACAGAAAAAGGTATCAAGCTCTTTGTTGCCTTAATCTGCATGTCTTTGATCATTACTGAGTTTGAACATCTTTTCATATGTTTATTGGCCATTTATGTAAATACAGTCTTAACAGTTATGAAGCCACTTAAAATGCCAGGCACTAAGAACAGAGGGCAGGGGCGGGAGGAAGGGAGAGGCTCCAGCCATCCCTCCAGGATGCCTCTGGCTCCTGTGCTCCCACACAGGCCTCCCTCTGGGATACACAGTCTCAGGATGCAGGAGGGTGGCTCTGCAAGATCTCAGCTCCAGGACATTTGCATTTCAAAAGGGAACTCTGCTCCAGACCGAAGAATTAAAGACTGCAACCTGAACAGCCGGGAGCTCAGCACTGGAGCCTTTAAAGCTAAGCCAACAATCAGCACACATGCTGGCCAGCAGCTTGGTCAACTCTTCCCAACATGCCTCCACCCACTCTCTTCCACTAGAGGGCGCACTTTCAGGGGGCAGCATGGAGACTCTGCCAATCCCTGTATCCCCTGCTGGGCGGGGCTCACTGTACACCCATTTGACAAGGGGATGGACCCGTAAGCGAAGCCCCCGCAGTGCGCACGGCTGGTCACCTCCTGCCCCACTCTTGGAGGGTGCAGGACTGTGGGTGCCAGCCAGCTCCCGGCCAGCAGGACCACGCCTTCCAGGTGCCACCTCTGGACATGCCCCACTGCTCCAGGCCGCCTTTTGCCCTCTCCAAAGCTTCCCTCACCCCAAACCATCTCCAAGGTCAAGTCCAGGAAAATCTAGCCCATCTAAGTTTAATTTGCTGCTGTCTCATTTCTCACTTCTGATTAGTCACACAGAGCTCATTAAATGGAAGAGAGTTTTTCATAAAATATGTAGAGGAATTTTGGATTATTAATTTCAAAATTAAAAAAATAATCATCCCAGCAATGAAATTCACTGTCTGTTCATAAAACTCATCAAGTGTCCCAGGATGGAAGGTTTGTCACGACAGGTCTCTCTGGGACTGACCTCAGCCGGGCTGCTCTGCCCTTGGGCTGTTCCGGGGCTGGGGCTTGGCCAGCTTGTGGACTTTGCTCCAGATACGGGAACGTGGAGGTTCCAGGCACACGTCAGCCCCTACTAGCTCCATTAAGATGGTTGCAGGGACGTAGGTGATGAGTCGCAGCAGCTCACACCACCATTTAACGATGGTTAAACCATGGTCCAGCTTCAGATCAAAGTTCAGGAGAAGCGGTGGTTCTCAAAATTCCCTGTGCCGGAGAGTCAGCAGGAAGTCTGATAAAACAGCGAGTCCAGGGCGCTGACCCCAGAGCCTCCCATTCCCCGAGCCTGCTGGGGCCTGGAACTCTGCATCTTCAAGGGGCCTCCAGGCCAGGGCCACATGGGTGGGCAGTCTGTGGCCTGGATTTTTGGAAAGGATCGGGTGGAGAATGTAAATTATTAATACAATTTTTGGATGTTGTGAAAATATCTAGAAAATGCAAATAATCAAGCAGACAGTGGCCAAGAAGAGAAAGGCAGGCCAGGGCCCAGGGCCCAGTCAGGCCACGGCACGGTCTCCCTGGCCTCCTGTGGGGTGAGGCGTGGCTCCACCACAGACCACAGATCAGGAAAGAGCCCAGGGGCCATGTGCAATGTGGGACGTCCCAAGGCGCTCACTGCCCTGGTTAAGAGACAGGATTTCCTGATTTTAGGAACTTTGTATCTTCAGGGTGGTTCACTCTCCGATCGGGAAACAGTGTGTGTGTACAAGAGAGGGACAGAGAGGGGCACGTGGAGTGCACTGTGACCACATAACCCCGTGGAGCTCTTGGCGCTATTCATGCAACTCTCCTTCGTGCTTGAAATCGTTTAAAAATAAAGGGTGAGCTGAGCGCATCACCTCAGCAGGCAGGGCACTTCTTGTGCTGGGAAGACGTGGGGTGTGTGGTGGCCACACAGCTTAGTTCCCAGGTCCCTCCCAGTACAGGGCTGACGGTCCCCTGACCCCAAGAACTCCTCTCCCTCCGACTGGGAACCTCCCCTGGGTGGTCTGCCTGGAGGGCCCTCCTCAGCTGACATCTGCAGCCCCCTCCTGCCCTCCGCAGCCTGCTATGGACTGAATTACCAAATTCACAGGTTGAAGTAGTTGGAGATGGGGCCTGTAGGAAGTGATTAGGGTTAAAAGAGGTTGCAGGAGGAAGGGCCTGACCCCTAGGACTGAGCTCCCTCTCTGCTGTGTGAGGACGTCACGAGAAGGCGGCCCCCCCGCAGGCATCAGCCCAGCCGACACCTTGCTCTGACTCCCAGCCTCCAGGGCCGCGCAGGCCTCCTGGACTGTGGGTTCCGTCATGGCCGAATGTGGCTGAGCTAATGGAGACGTTGCCCCAAGTCCCCTGGATTTAGTCCCAGGTGCCTTTCCCTTCTCACTCTGCTCCCCAACTTCTCATGGACCCCAACTTCTCACCTGGAGCAAGGACAGCAGGAGCATGAAGGGCCTTTGGGGGCTGCTGTGGTTTGAAGGAGTCCCCCAGAAGCCTGAGTTGGGACCCCGAACCCCCATGCGGCAGTGCTGTGAGGTGGGTGAGGTGGCTCTCACCTGTAATCCCAGCACTCTGGGAGGCTGAGGCGGGCGGATCACCTGAGGTCAGGTGTTTGAGACCAGCCTGGCCAACATAGCAAAAACCCATCTCTACTAAAAATACAAAGAGTAGCTGGGTGTGGTGGCGCGTGCTTGTAATCCCAGCTACTTGGGAGGCTGAGACGGGAGAATCACTTGAACCCGGGAGGCGGCAGTTGCAGTGAGCCGAGATGGCACCATTGCACTCCAACCTGGGTGACTGAGTGAGACTCTGCCTCAAAAAAACCAAGTAAAATCGAAATAAATAAATGAATGAATAACAATTACCTTCTCTGTGGTTCTTTGTGGTGGCAGTACAGACAGGCCAAGGATCCCCAGAAGTGTAAACAAAGTTGGGGTGTCGTGGGCTGGGGCTGACAGCGTTTGCCACGTTCTTTGGGCTCCTTCATCACACACCTGAGGGCCAGCCTCTCTCCTTCTCAGGAATGTCACTCTCCTGCTGCAAATATCACAGACCCGAGGGAGCCTCAAATCAGTTCCAAGGAATCCCACACAGCTCCCTCCTGACCCCACACCTGTCCTGCTGTCTGCATGCCCCAGGCCAGGTGCTGGAGCCTTTTCGGAGCTTATCAGCACCCAGCGTGAGCCCTCCCTGAGATGCTCCTGGGAGATGGCACTCAGCCCAGCCTTCTTCCTCTCTTCTGTGTGCTGAGGGATCCCTGGGTCTGGGTTATCACGTGATGTCCACTCAGTGGCCAGTCCTATCCTCAAAGAGCCACCCTCCAGGGGACACAGTTACGGTGAGGGCTGGTCTGCAGAGAGGGCGGGGCCACCTTTCAGGTTGGGGAGGCCTCTGGAAGGAGGCCCTTCCCAGGTGAAGGCTCCAAACAGCAGCCCACTGGCAAGGAGGGGACAGTGAGCCAGGCGGGGGCCAGGGGTGGAGGAGCCCCCATTCGTGAGCCAGGTGGGGGGCTGCGGGATGAAGCAGCCTCCATTCATGAGCCAGGCTGAGGCCCCAGGGGCATGAACGACCCCCTCCCCACCACCACTGTCCTGTGCTGGTTGAGGGCAGGGTCTTAGGAGGGAGGAGTGTGGATCACTGACCGCAGGTCCCAAGCACCGCCCCTGAAGCAGCAGCTGCTCCCGCCTCACTAAGGACAAGGAATTTGAGTTTCCTCCAAGCAGACTCACAGCCTCGGGGCTGGCTAGGTCCTCTCCACCTGTGGCTTTCCCAGCTGCTCACTCAGCAAGACTTATGGGCAAGGGGCTTCAGTTGTTCTGGGTGCCACTGAGTGAGATCAGGGACCCCGTGGGCTTCCTGCTCCCAGGCTCCCCCAGCCCTGGCCCCTCTGGGCAGTCCCCTGTGGGGTCCACCCTTGGGTGAGCTGTCCCTGGACGTGCCCAGTCCCCCTTTATCTGAAGTTTCTGGAGGGCAGGGCTGAGCCTGCATCCTCTGTGCCTGGTTCCCACGTCTGGCTTGGAGTTCTGCGTGTGCCAGAGATTCAGAAAGACATATATTCATTTGACATACCGATTTCAAATCCTCGGGATACATACTGAAAGCAGCATTGCTGGATCATATAGTCGTTCTATTTTAGGCTTTTGGGGAAGCTCTATGTTGTCTTCCACAATAGCTGTGCTGATTACACTCCCACCAACAGTGTAGAGGCCCCTGTCCGCACGGCCTGGCTGACGCTTGCCCTCTTTCATCTTTCCAATCATAGTGTCATTCTGACGGGTGTGAGTGGTTTTGAGTTACTCTTCCTTCATGAGTAATTTTTTATATATGTGTTGGCCGTTTGTATGTTGTCTTTTAAGAAATCTCTAAGCCGGGCGCGGTGGCTCACGCCTGTAATCCCAGCACTTTGGGAGGCCGAGGTGGGTGGATCACGAGGTCAAGAGGTCGAGACCATCCTGGTCAACATGGTGAAACCCTGTCTCTACTAAAGATACAAAAAATTAGCTGGGCATGGTGGCACATGCCTGTAATCCCAGCTACTCGGGAGGCTGAGGCAGGAGAATTGCTTGAACCCAGGAGGCGGAGGTTGCGGTGAGCCAAGATCGCGCCATTGCACTCCAGCCTGGGTAACAAGAGCGAAACTCTGTCTCAAAAAAAAGAAAGAAAGAAAGCAATCTCTATCGGCTCTGGGCCAGTTTTTAAAGTTGGTTTGTTTTTCTTCTTGCTATTGAGTTGTCTGAGTCCCTTACATATTTTGGATATTAACTCCTCATTTAGATACATGACTTACAAGTGTTTTCTCCCAAACCGTAGGCTGTCTTCTGACTGTTGACCGTTTCCGTTTCGGTGTGGAAGCTTCCTAGTTTCAGGTGATCCCGTTTGCCGACTTCTACTCTTGTCCGTGTTTTGTGTTGGCAGCATTATTTACGACAGACAAGTCGTGGAGTAAAGCTAAGAATTTCTCAATGAATGAATGGATTAAAAATGTTACACACACGCACACACACACACACACACACACACACACACACACAAGAATACTATTGAGCCATAAAAGAGAAAACTGTGCTGTATTTCATGACAACATGGATTGATCTGGAAGACATCACACTAAATGAAAAACACCAGGCACAGAAGGACAAATACCACGTTTTCTCACTTAACAGTGGAATCTAAATCCATTCCACTCAAAAGTGGAGTCAAAAAGTGGCTTTTGTAGGCCGCTTTACAAAACAAAATCGGCAATAACCACATACATATTTTTGCAAGCATAAACACTCAGTAAGCTAAGGGCAGCCATGTGGGCCTAACAGTTATGAGAACGTGAGCTGTGCCTGTGATGAAACAGGACAGGTGGCTCACACCTGTGGTCCAGCCGTCAGGAAGCGGAGGCAGGAGGATCCATGGAGCTATGATCGCACCACTGCACTCCCGCCTGAGTGACAGAGTGAAACCTTGTCTTTAAAAAAAAAAAAAAAAGAAAGAGCCGGGCGCGGTGGCTCATGCCTGTAATCCTGGCACTTTGGGAGGCCGAGGCGGGTGGATCACGAGGTCAAGAGATCGAGACCATCCTGGTCAACATGGTGAAACCCCGTTTCTACTAAAAATACAAAAATTAGCTGGGCATGGTGGCGCGTGCCTGTAATTCCAGCTACTCAGGAGGCTGAGGCAGGAGAATTGCCTGAACCCAGGAGGTGGAGGTTTCGGTGAGCTCAGATCGCGCCATTGCACTCCAGCCTGGGTAACAAGAGCAAAACTCCATCTCAAAACAAACAAACAAAAAAAAAACAACAAAAAAGAAAATAGGCCGGGCAAGGTGGCTCAAGCCTATAATCCCAGCACTTTGGGAGACCAAGGCAGGAGGATTAAGGTCGGGAGATGCCGGGTGCGGTGGCTCAA
Organism: Leontopithecus rosalia; assembly: GCA_028533165.1. Classification (NCBI taxonomy): domain Eukaryota; kingdom Metazoa; phylum Chordata; class Mammalia; order Primates; family Cebidae; genus Leontopithecus; species Leontopithecus rosalia. Next base: position 7,866 of record JAPYYA010000151.1, on the reverse strand, counting down.
GCCTGTAATCCCAGCACTTTGGGAGGCTGAGGTGGGTGGATCACGAGGTCAAGAGATTGAGACCATCCTGGTCAACATGGTGAAACCCCGTCTCTACTAAAAATACAAAAATTAGCTGGGCCTGGTGGCGTGTGCCTGTAATCCCAGCTACTCGGGAGGCTGAGGCAGAAGAATTGCCTGAACCCAGGAGGCGGAGGTTGAGGTGAGCCAAGATCGCGCCATTGCACTCCAGCCTGGGTAACAAGAGCGAAACTCCGTCTCAAAAAAAAAAAAAAAAGAAAGAAAATATTAGTATCACAGAGGGTGAGTACAGCCTCTTTTGGACTTCTTTCTCATGAAACATACGCACTCAAGGCGCCAGCTCTGGTGAGCCCTTCCTCTCTCTGCCTGGCTTGGCAGCTCCTCTCCCCGCTAATCATGTCCCACTGTATGGAAGCACCAGTTACCTTTTGAGTGACATTTTGGTTGCTTTCAGTTTTTGGAGATTACAGATAAAACGGCTATAAATATTTGCATGTAGGTTTTTGTGTAGACACAAGTATTCAAATCAGTTGGATAAATATGTAGGAGTGTGATCGGTGGATCATATGGTACGACTATATTTAACCTCCTAGGAAAGTGATAAACTCCCGTCCTGAATGGCTGTGCCATTTTGCGTGTGCACCAGCAGCGAACCAGGGGTCCCTGGCTGTGCCTTCGTGCTGTGTTGGGCGTTGTCAGGGTTTCAGATGTTAACCATTCTAATAGGTGTGCAGTGGGATCGCATTGCTGTTTAACTTCACAATATCTTTTTTTTTTTGAGACAGAGTTTCACTCATTGTTGCCCAGGCTGGAGTGTAGTGGTGCAATCTCGGCTCACTGCAACTTCTGTGTCCTGGGTTCAAGCGAGTCTCCTGCCTCAGCCTCCTGAGTAAGTGGGATTACAGGCATGCGTCACCACGCCTGGCTAATTTTTGTATTTTTAGTAGAGACGGGGTTTCACCGTGTTGGCCAGGCTGGTCTCGAACTCCCGATCTCAGGTGACCCGCCGCTTCTGCCTCCCAGTGCAGGGATTACAGGTGTGAGCCACCGCACCCGGCCAATTTGCAGTATCTTCATGAGGAGCGATCCTGAGGGTTCCTTTGTGTGCTCGTTTGCCCCTGGATATATTCTTCTGTTGCATCTCTGCAGTTCTCTGGCCCACTTTTTAATTGGCTTGTTCCCTTCTTGTTGAGTTTCCAGAATTCTTTGCGTGTTTTGGATACTCGTTCTTTACTTGGGATGTGTTTTGCAAACGTTTTCTCCCTCGTGCGCCTCACCTCCTCAGTGTCCTCACAGAGTCTTTCACAAGCACAGACCTGGCTCTGGGACATGGCAGATGTTCCCTCTCCTGGTGACAGGAAAGCCTGTCTGCCAGTCAGACCACATCGTTTCTGGACAAAGAGATCCTCAAAACACTCCGGGCACCCTCAGGAAGGCTGTAGTCTCCAGGGAAGAGGGGGCAGGGGGGCTGCACAGCCTCATCCCATCCGCCTTGAGCAGCCTGCAAAGTGACCCCCAGACAATCAGGGCCTGGCTGGCTCTCGTCCGGACTGGAACGGACCCCTTCACTCTGGCAGGTGAATAATGCGGGGCCCCATGACAAATGGGCTCATTAAGGAGACGGATGGCTGCAGCCCACCGCGCTGGCCTGTTTCCTGGTCCGGGCCAGCGGGCTGGCGTCTTCTCCTGGACGAAGGCCAAGTATCTGCAGCTCTCCAGCCACTGAACGTGTCAAGAAGGGGTCTCCGGGCCTCCTGGACCACAGCACTGGCCTCTCAGGGAGGGGCAGCCTGTGTCCTGGGTCCATGACCATCACCCAGCCCCCATGAGGGCAGTGACGCCCAGTGGTGCCCGGGTGCTCAGGACAGCCATGCTCCAGGCAGGAGAAAGCAGGGGCTCTGAGACACGGGGAGGGGCCCAAGGTCACACAGCAGCCGGTGTTTCTGGGCTGGAAATGTTGGAGAGCAGAGCTGGGTGAGCAGAGTCAGCCACATGTCTTCAGAAACCACGAGAGGACCTGAAACCGAGGATCACGTGGAAGTGGTGAGCACTCTGGCGTCGCAGACCCTAGGCACCCCGACTCCATCCTGATACAGTCCAGACAGGCAGCAAGAGTCACAGGGACCCCGTAAACATGTACGAATACAACACACCAGCAGTTTAAAACATTACAACGAAAATGTTTAAGTCTGCTATTTCGTGTTAAGTTAGGGGAAAAAAATGCAGCGGCTTTAAGGCTCAGAGGTCAGCGCAGTCCTTGGAGTCAGACTCTGGCTGCTGTCTGAGGCTGTTCTCACTCCCAGCCAGCCGGGGGACCAAGTCACCACCTTGGCGTCCTGGCGTCCTGGGCTCCCCTCCACGGGTGAAGCCATGCAGCCGCCCGGTACACAGATGGACCTGTGGTATATTGTGAAATAACTTAAGGCGTGTGGTTGGACTGGCTGTAACTCAGAACACCCCATTCTCCATGACGTGCTAGTTCACATTGTGTGCCTGTATCCAAACGTCTCCCCGTAGGAAGACACACCTACTGTACATTCACAAGAAATGAATGAATGAACCCCCCCAACGACTTGAAAGAGGAGGAGCAGGAGAGAGCCGGGGAGGTCACCTGGGAGGCAGGACCCGGAGGGCCCCTTCCCAGAGGAAGGGCTGATGGAGGTGCTGGTCGGGGGCCCACAGAAAGCTCTTGGTCCCAGCCCTCAGCTCTGGGACCATCCTTTAGGGCACAGACTCTCGGCGGCACTGCCCGCTCCAAAGCCTCCCTGGGCTGCTCAGTAGCTCCTTCCTCACTGGGTCCTCTCGGGAGCTCCAAGCCCCCTCCTTGACTCCAGGGTACACCACCCTACTGGAAGTAAATGATGAAGGGGCCCCAGGGCTGGGGTGGGTGTGAGCCTCACTGTGGGCTAGTGGGGGTTGGTGAGGTGACAAGTCCTGATCGGAGCCACTGCTGGACCTCAGGGCTCACCGTCAGGACAGCCAGGGGCAGAGGGACGGGGCTGGCCTCATCTTGTGTGGGGGCAGGGCTCCCTGCGATATGCAGCGTGGGGCTCAGACGTCTGCCCTGGCCTCACGCAAGTGACTGTCACGCTCAGACCCACCTCGCTGCCGGTGGGAGACGCTGCAGGAGATGACAGGTCCTCCTCTGACCCCTGCTCCCCGGCTCTGGGCCCTGCCTGGCTGGGTCAGGTGGTGATGACCAGCAGGACACCGGGTAGGAGAGGGGCAGGGCCTGGCCTGAATGCCCGCTCCCTGAACTGGCTGAAGCTGGTCTCCCCACCCACACAGTGGGGAGAGAGCCTGGACTTCTTGGGAGGGGTCCGTCACAGCCTCGGCAGGTGGGACCCTGCCTTGGGGCACAGGGGTCCAGGTCAGTCTTCCTGTCAGACCTGGGCTCTTGGTGTCTGGATTTCTTGCTTTCTGCAGAGGAACTTTTCTGCCTGGACCCAGAATTCTTTCCTCCTCTCCAGCTGGGACACACTGAGGCCCCTCAGGACCTGAGAGCCCCCTCGGTCTGCAGGCTCCACTCCCCCAGAGGGAAGGTAGTCTTGTCCTCGCCTCCAAAGAGCCGGATTTAGGCCTGCGGGGCCTCTCTCCAGAGCCCACCACAAACCCTGTAATCAGACGTTCTTCAAATGGAGGGTAAGCAGGGATTGACTCCTCAGGTGTATGAATAAAGAGCGGTTCCCATGGAGGCCTCTTGGAAAACATTAAAAGATTATCTGCTCCTCCAGACGCCCATTCACATCCATCAGGGCACCCAGCTGCAGCCTTGAGTCAGGAAACAGTGGCACTTGTGGAGTCAGAAGTGGAGAAATACAGAGCTCCGACACACCAGGCCGGCTGGGCAGGGCCTCCGTGGGCCGTCAAGAACAGGCCTCGATGCCAGGCACACACGCATCTGCACCAGCTGGCCTATCCGCACTAGCCCGGTGTGGCCTGGGGGTCTGCCTGGCTGCCAGTCCTTCAGCCCACACTCAGTCTAGCGTAAAAGGGCCTCTGGGGACTGCCCAGAGCAGAGGGACGGGTCGAGGGGCTGCATTCATGCTGGAGGCTGAGCCCTGGTAGGCCTTTCCAGAACCCTCTTTCAGGGATTGACCCAGAGGCGGGTTTAGATGTGTGAGTTGAATGCAGGGGCCTCCGGGGCTGGGGTGAAGCTGGGCCCTGCAGATGTGGGTGAGTTCGGCGAGGGACCAGGAGGTTTGGGGAACATCTGTTGGGGGCACAGACGCAAGGTCTGTGGGGGGACCTGCCACTGGGAAGGGCTGCCTGTGGCTGCGGCTTCCGCTCTTAGCAAAATTAGGAGACAGACCCCACCTCAGCTCACATATTCGATGCCCCGCTGTTGACCAGGCACCATATGCACTGCAGAGCGGCTCTGCCTGCTCCGTGCAGGCAGGAATGTTCTAGGAACCGGTGCTGTACTCTTGGGGACGAGGTCCAGGCTATCGGGAGGTACAAGAGGGCCACAGAGATGTGGCTTCTGTGGCTCCAGCTGGGGTCTCAGCAGCGTGGTAGGTCCCATGGGGGTTGGTCCTCCTAAGAGCAGAGGAAAAGCAGGGAGCTGGCTGTGGCAGAGCTCTCTAGAATCTAGAGCCCTGATGGAGGAAGCAGGCCTTCGATTTTGTTCCTCTGGCTCTGGGGGCGATTTGCCAGAGACTCCAGTGAGGACGCCTTGGCCATTGCTCAGTGAAGCTGCAGAAGCCGTGGAGACCACTGGGTGTTGGCCCAGACCTGCCAGGAGGCACCAGTTGGGCTCGGACCTCCCAAAGGTTCAGAGAACAGCAGGAGTCTCTAGTCTGGGCAGACAGCTTGGTCCGTAAATGCTGCCTTTTCCCTGTTTCCTCTGGGAATTCCCTGTTCGTGCACTCAGGGAATGGGAAGGAGGGGGGAGCCGGGGACAGGGAAGAAGAGGTTGCTGAGCCTCTGCTTCAGACGGGGCGAGGGTGCACGTGTCTCGCCCTGTGGCTTCTCCCCGACATGTGGGCCAGGGAAATGTGGGATGGCAAGGGCTTCCATCCTCCTGTGGGCCCAGCGGGGTGGGAAAGCCCCGGCTGGGAAGCCCAGGAGGAAAACCCACAGTCGTGGGGAGGCAGGGCCCCTCCACCAGCCGTGCAGGGATTCCTCAGCCAGAAGCCCAGTGTGTTCTCCCCAGCGAGGCCTCTGGTCAGGGCTTCTCCGGAGCCACTTCGTACTGCTTTCATCTGCCATTGTTCCTGTCTTTGCCTTTTCCTCTGAATGGTGGAGGTCGGATCATCCTGCCTGCATTTCCAGCTCCCCTGCTGTGCCGTCACCCAGCCGCCCCGTGCCCCGGTGTCCCTCTTCGCAGAGCGAGCGTTCCTGCCTCTTGCCACTGGGCTTGGGACCGTGTCTCACTCGGGACAATGAGATGGGAGGAAACGTGATGCCGGCAGACTTGGAGGTGTCCGTGTGGCCGGGCTGGGCTTCCCATGGTTCTGCCCCCAGCGCCAGGACGTACCTGGGTGGCTACTGCTGCTCCTCCCGGTGCCCCAGAACAAGGCGGGAAGGACAGGCACACCCCAGCCGACCTGCGGCTCAGATCTGCAGCCTGAGGAACACCCGCCCTCGTCTTTCAGACCCTTGAAGAACAGAAACATTTTTGTTGCCATATGTGATTGTGATTTTTGGGTTGTCTGTTACACAGAGAAGCTGACCGTTTTCTTGCTTCTAAAGTGCTTTTATTTTATTAACTGCTTTATCCTGGCAGTCGATTTGTTAGAGCGACGTGCTGATTTGCTGGCTGCCGGCTTGCTTGTGGTGATGCTTCGCGTGTTCTTCTGTTCCCTGCAGGTGGATCTGTGAGGATGCTGAACTTCAGGTTCACTGTGTCCCGATGCACAGTGTTTCATCACGCTTTTAACACAACTCCGCTCTTCAACCAATTGGTCACTCTGAAATGGAGATTTTGCAGGAAAGGCAGCAAAACTATTCTATTCTTTCATTTATCAATTTTTTTTGTTTTTTTTTTTTTGTTTTTGAGACGGAGTTTCGCTCTTGTTACCCAGGCTGGAGGGCAATGGTGCGATCTCGGCTCACCGAAGCCTCCACCTCCTGGGTTCAGGCAATTCTCCTGCCTCAGCCTCCTGAGTAGCTGGGATTACAGGTACACACCACCATGCCCAGCTAATTTTTTGTATTTTTAGTAGAGACGGGGTTTCGCCATGTTGACCAGGATGGTCTCGATCTCTTGACCTCGTGATCCACCCACCTCAGCCTCCCAAAGTGCTGGGATTACAGGCGTGAGCCGCCGTGCCTGGCCTCATCTATCCATTTTTAGAAGCAATGGGTTGATACGCTGGCGACCTTCGAGAATGCCCGTGGGATTTGTTACTTTACATAACGTCAGAACTCGTGGGTTTTGCATATTTGATGTTTGTCAATCCATTGCAGTCACTACTCTTTTAACGTCCAAATTATGTCGTGTCGGGTTGGTGGAAACACTTTAAGTTGACTCTTGTGTCTTTCGATGCCATCTCATTACGCTGTAATATCTGCCTTGCGTTCTGACCTTCCACTGTTCATTTTCCCCTACAATTAGCCATTCCTCTCTGGAGTCCTGTTCCTTCCAGGAGGAAATGGTGTTTAGAGAGAAGCGTCTGGGCATCGGGATGCCTGCGGATGCTGGACTTTCATAAGGTGAAACCGTCATGCTGAGATTTCCAATTTACATGCGTGGTTATATCTGTCTCTTTTCGCTACTTATGTTGAATATATTCGCCTTCTTCTCCAACACAAATATAATAGTTCCAAATCGCAGTGCCCAGCGCACTGCTGAGCACACGGATGCTAAAGGCCACTCCCGGGTGCTCCTCCTGGCAGCCTCTGCGGTTTCCATTAGGAATGTGCATTTGGATTTATGCAACACCGATGTAAATGCATGTGGGTGTGCCACCTACTTGTCATTCCGTTAGACTGAGTCTTTTTTCCCAGCTACCTTCCAAACGATTGGTGACACCTTCCTCTTCTGCTTTAATTTTGTCTGTTACTGTACAGAACGTGTATCTGGTTCTGTAGTCAAAACAAAGAATGAGGCACCGTCAGAGAGAGCTCCCCCTTCCATCCCGTTCTCTTCCAGCCTGCTGCCTCTGCTTCTCTTAGGAAACGCCTTTATAATTAGCTTTTACTTTATTATTGCATCGCTTCTTTTTAAAAACATAAGCAAGTGTGTTCACAGATTTGTATTATCTTTTTAGCTGCACAACAATTGACATGTCATGAATCCTGTTCTGAGCCTTGATTCACTGACTTAAATAAATATTTAATATATCGTAGGCCGGGGTGCTGGCTCATGCCTGTAATTCCAGCACTTTAGAACACGGAGGTGGGTGGATCACTTAAGCCCGGGAGTTTGAAACTAGCCTGGGCAACATGGAAAGACCCCGTCTCTACAAAAAATACAAAATTTAGCTGGGCATGGTGGTGTGCACCTGGGATGCCAGCTACACTAGAGGCTGAGGCAGGAGGGTAGCTTGAGTCTGGTAGTTTGAGGCTGCAGCGAGCCAAGATTGTGCCCTTGCACTCTGTCATGCCTGGCACAGTGAGACTCACCCTGTCTTTAAAAATATATCTATAGTGGCTCACGCCTATAATCCCAGCACTTTGGGAGGCTGAGGCGGGTGGATCATGAGGTCAAGAGATCGAGACCATCCTGGTCAACATGGTGAAACCCCGTCTCTACTAAAAATACAAAAAATTAGCTGGGCATGGTGGCGCGTGCCTGTAATCCCAGCTACTCAGGAGGCTGAGGCAGGAGAATTGCCTGAACCCAGGAGGCGGAGGTTGTGGTGAGCCGAGATCGCGCCATTGCACTCCAGCCTGGGTAAC
>JAPYYA010000150.1:0-19736 GCA_028533165.1 Leontopithecus rosalia | reverse complement strand
GCTAATTGTTTCCCATCTCTCTCCCTCTCTTCTAGCCTCCTTATTCCCTGAGACACAACAATATTGAAATTAAACCATTAATAACCGTCCCATGGCATCTAAGGCATCTAAGTGTTCAAATAAAAGGAAGAGTCGCATCTCTCTCACTTAAATGAAAAGCTAGAAAAGAAAATTAGGCCTAGTGAAGAAGGCATATCTAAAGCAGAGACAGGCCAAAAGCTAGGCTTCTTTACCAAATACTGAGCCAAGCTGTGAATGAAAAGGAAACATTCTTTGAGAACATTCAAACCACTACTCCAGTGAGCACACGAATGAAAAGAAAGCAAAACAGCTTTATCGCTGATAGGGACAAAGTGTGAGTGGTCTGAACAGAAGATCAAACCAGCCACAACTTTCCCTTGGGCCAAAGCCTAGTACAGAGCAAGGCCCTAACTCCTCAATTCTATGGAGGCTGAGAGAGGTGAGGAAGCAGCTGAAGAAAAGTCAGAAGCTAGAAGAGGTTGGTTCATGAGGTTTGAGAAAAGGAGCTGTCTCCATAGCATAAAAGTACTAAGTAAATAGACACGAACAGGGCCGGAGAGAGCCCTCCACTCACCAGCAACGTCATACAGCTCTGTCTTCTGAAAAGGCAATCATCAGGAGATGGTCAGGTGGTGGTGAAATAGTCTCGCTAAGGTAATAATTGCTCACAGCTGGCACCAGCGAACAGCAGGCTCTGAGTAGACAGAAAACACCTGAAGCTGGTGATCAGCTGCTTCCTGTTAAGATCTCAGGAACTGGGTGAGTGTGCTCAAGCATGTGTACTAAGAGACAAAATGGCAGAGTTTAACTGGTATATGACCCTAGGAACACTTGGCTGGCGAGGGAAGAATGCCTCAAGTGAGCATGCATACAACTCCAGTAATCACACGGCACATGAGGCCCCTCCCAAGTGCTGGCAGGCCACTGCACATTCGGACAGCCCAGCCCAAGAAAAGAATAAGGAGAGAAGAGATGCGTGACCCCAGAGTATGCCAGCATATAAAACCCTAAGTCAAAGGTCAAACTGCACACTTGAGTCTCTCAAGTCACATGCTTGGCCCCAAGTGTACTCTACCTCTTTTCATTCCTGCTCTAAAATGTTTTAATAAAATTTTAAACCTGCTCTAAAACTTGCCTCAGTCTCTCCCTCTGCCTTATGCTCCTTGGTCAAATTCTTTCTTCTGAGGAGGCAAGCACTGAGGTTGCTGGAGACACATACAGATTCACCACTGCTAACAAAAGTGCAAGGTAAAGAAGCAAATGCTGATGTGGAAGCCACAGCAAGTTATCCAGAAAATCTAGCTATGATCATTGATGAAGGTGGCTACACTAAACCACAGATTTTCAACAGATAAACCAGCCATCTATTGGAAGAAGATGCCATCTAGGATTTTCGTAGGTAAAGAGGAGAAATCTATATCTGGCTTCAAAGCCTTAAAGAACAGTCTAACTCTCTTGTTAGGGACTCAGGCAGCTGATGACTTTAAATTAACACCAATAATCATTTCCCTTTCTGAAAATCCTATGGTTCTTAAGAATTATGCTAAATCTACTCTTGCTGGGCTCTAGAAATGGAACAATGCAATCTTAATGACAGTACATCTGTTTACACCACAGCTTACTGAATATTATAAACCTAGTAGTGAAACCTACTGTTCAGGAAAAAGACTCCTTTCAAAATATTACTGCTATTGGCAATGCACCTGGTCACCAAGAGCTGTGATGGAGATGTATAAGATTACTGTTGTTTTCATGCCTGCTAGTATAACATCCATTCTTCAGATCATGGATCAAGGAGTAATTTTGACTTTCAAGTCTTATGATCTAAGAAATACATTTCATAAGGCTGTAGCTGCCAAAGATAGTAATTCCTGTAATGGATCTGGGCAAAGTCAGTTGGAGATATTTGCCATTCTATATGTCATTGAAACATTCCTGATTCATAGAGGAAGTCAAAATATCAACATTATCAGCTGTTTGAAAAAAGTTGACTTCAACCCTCATGGAAGGCTTTGAGGGATTCAAGACTTCATGGAGGAAGTCACTGCATATGTGGTGGAAATAGCAAGAGAACTAGAATTAGAAGTGGAGCCTGAAGATATTACTAAATTGCTACAATCTCATGATCAAACTTTAACAGATACAAGTTGCTTTACATGCATCAGCAAATAAATTGATTTCTTGACATGAATCTACTCCTGGTGAAGATCCTGTGAACACTTTTAAAATGACAACAAGAGTTAGAATATTACATCAACATAGGTGATAAAGCAGCCTCGGGGTTTGAAAAGATTGACTCTAATTTTGAAAGAAGTTCTACTACATGGATAAAATGCTATCAAACAGCATCACATCCTATAGAGAAATCTTTTTTAAAAGGAAGAGTCAACTTGTATAGCAAATGCATCATTGTCTGATTTTAAGAAACTGCCAGAGCCATCCCAGCTTTCAACAAGTATCACTCTGCATTCAGCAGCCACCAACTTTGTGGTAAGACCCACCAGCAAAAAGATGATGACTGATTGAAGACTCAGATGTTCATTAGCATTTTTAGCAATAAAGTGTTGGTATTAATTATTATATTTTTAGATATAATACTACCACACACGCCATAGACTACAGTATAGTACAAATATAATATTTATATTTACTGGGAAACCAAAAATTTTCTGTGACTAACTTTATTATGATATTCACTTTGTTATACCGGTTTGGAACCAAACCCTCCATATGTCTGAGGTATGCCTGTAACATAAATTCCAATCATGAAATATATGGACCTAAACCTTTGCTTCTTGCAGGAAAACTTACAAAGAGTATAACGTACATACAAATAAAAAGAATTTTAAAATAATCAGTGAAAGAGTTCAGGCATATGTGGACAACAGTAACATTATCTTCCTCGCCAATGATTTGGTAGAGATGAGGGAGGATGCTGGAAGAAGGTGATTACTGCCCTCCTAAAATCTTCCTTGTGATCCTAGGAGGCAATGGAAAGTTCTAGGTGATAAGTCTGAGTGCTAACAGCAGGAACACTACCTCTGTCTTAACCCACCTCTTCATAGAAACAAATATTCAGAGATTCACTTGACTTGTAAGCAGAGATTTGCTTTATCTGTTTTCTAAAGAATCAAGAGTCAGAAAGTTGTCCTAAGATTCTATGTCTCCACCAATATGCACCCAGTGGGAATTCTAAATTAGTTTATCATTATTATCAACTGCAAAGGGAGCTTCCTGATACCCACTCTAATGAGAAAAGAAGAACAAAAATACAAGAAAATAAGGGAGAACAATAGCTTTTGCATAGGAGATATTATAACAGAAAGATTTTATATTTATTTTACCAGAAGTTATTATCTAATATATTCCAAGGTCAGACCTGTATGAATGAGAAAAATCAGATAATTATTCAGGCTCACAGACCATGTTTTCTATTCTGAACAATGAATGTTTCAGATACAGCAAAACAAAGGTACTTTACACTTAAAGAATGTTTTTCCCTCATTTGAATTTCATTCACTTCTTACCTAAATATCACTGACTCTTTTATTGGACCTTATTCACTTGTCATCATTATTGCTTTTTTATCTATACTACAGAAACAAAATATATATGCAAGAACCTTGGGCTGAACTTACATCAAGTCCCACTGGCAAATTAAGACCACAATGGAAAAGCACTACACACCTATAAGAACGGCTAAGATGTAAGAACTGACTTTACTAAGTGTTAGTGGGAATGGAACATAGCTCTGTTCTGCTTAATGTCTACTCAGCCTCTGGTTGTCTCTTGCACTGTCCCCCCACCAACAAAACAAAACTGTTCTTTAATTGAAATGGTGGGGTCAAAGGAGAAAGTCACAACAAAGGATGAATTTTCATCAGTATCATTCTGCACGGATGTAAAGTAGAATGAAGAACAAAAGTTCCAATGCACCAGCTCTTTTGTGTGGATCATGTTTTGCGGTCTTATTTAATAAACTGCTTAGCACAATGTCACAAAGGTCTTCTGTGTTTTCATCGATAGGACATAATCCACACCTGACCAATAAAAGTCATATCTGAACCCATTTCTAGAATCTAGGCACTCCCTTTTCACTGACTGGTAATTGGTAAAGTGTAAGTTTAGATCTGATACTGTATTTGCTACTGAGAGGAGAGTTCCTGCTTGATAATGAAGACAACACACAACGAGCAGCCTCAAGCAAGAGAGAAAGGGAGGTTACTGACATGTCAGAAACAAACATAAATCCTTAAGGCAGTTTGAGTTTTCTTCCCTCATTAGTTATTAGTTATTAAGTAGCCCTGACTAACAAAGTGACCCTTTCTGGAGTAATTTCAGGATAAAAAAAAATGGAATTTCTAACATCTATCCCTAGATTGCTGTAAGGAATGAATGATAATGTACATAACTTGCTTAGCACAGTGCCCAGCAAATATTGATCATTCTATAAATATTACCATAGTAGGACCAGTAACCAGACTTCAGTAGATGAAGAAAAGAATGGAAGATGAAGAGAGAAACAGGTATGGGTAATCTTCCAAGTGTCTTTGCCAGAAAGAGAAACAGAAGGGAAGTAGGGCTAACAGAAGAAAGATTCGCAGGTAAGGAAGTTTTAAGCAGAACTTCTCTTATGCTATTCCATTGACTTTGTTGACAAAAATGTGTTTTATCATGTTTGGTCAATAGCATACTAATTTCTATTTTGGTTGCTTTCCTAAGACCTTCAGATTTTTAATTACTATGGCTCTAAGGCTTGCTGAACTTATGAAATTTTATTACTCAGAGGGAATATATGAAAAAAGTAACAGAATGTTTATGAATTAGACCTTTAGATTGAAGACACTTTAATGAAACTTTTTCTAATTAGTAAAATCTCTTCTAGATGTTGCTGCTATTGATCCATGTTTCTCTGATACTTGTTAAGATAAAATTATATTAAGCTGTTATGTTTTATTCTTTTGAAACCAAAATGATCATTTTAGAAAATATCAAATAATCATTCTGTTTTAATGAGTTCAAAACTCAATATTAGGGTTTAGGCTAATAGGTGCTATATAAGATGGTAAAAAAAATCTGAGTTATAAGGATGACATCATCCTGAACTTTATTTCTTTTGCATAAAGTGCTAATTATCTATAGATTACAGATTATTTTGTTATTCCTCCCACCATTGCATTATTTGAATTTTAATAATGAACTCTTGTATATACAATGTCTCCATTCAAAATACTGACTCATTCTTGATGTAAGTTGTGACACTATATTAGAAACTCAAAAATGTTCATTTGAATCAAACTAAATTAATATTGTATGCTGCTCCAGTTACCAATCAGAAAATGTTTTATCCCATCACTGTAATCTTCTAGTAGATGCTGGTAGGGAAAGTGGGAAATGTCAAAGTATGAACTAATTAAGCACATCTACAATAACTACATTTTCATTCTCATACCACCAAGAATTATAACAGTATAACTGAAAAATATTGCCATCCCCTTCTGAGCACAGTTACAGATCATTGATTCTACTTTCTACAAACCCCTAGTGAAATTCTCTAGTCTTTATTAAAGATGACTAACATACATATCTCTCATTGCTTACACAGTCTTTTACATAAATATCTCATATGATCTCACTCAGCTCCGTGAAGTAAATAAGACCTTTCGAAGGTATGGGAAAACTAAGCTTCAGAAAAATTTATTGATGCCTAAAGTGCAGAGTTACCAAGGAATGAAATTATAATTCAAATGCATTATCCAACTCAAAATTTCATTGTTTTCAGTATATTACACATACATTTTAGACATTATCATATGTATTATTTCTTCTAGCAAGAAATTGAGTGAAATTCCCTCACACATTTTTTTTTTTGAGTCAGAGTCTCCCTCTGTCTCCCAGGCTGGAGTACAGTGGTGTGATCACAGCTCACTGCAACCTCCACCTTCTGCTTTCAAGGAATTCTCCTGCCTCAGCCTCCTGAGTAGCTTGGATTACAGGCGCATGCTACCAGGCCCAGCTAATTTTTTTTATTTTTAGTGGAGACAGCATTTCACCATGTTGGTCAGGCTAGTCTCAAACTCCTAACCTCGTTATCCACCTGCCTCAGCCTCTCAAAGTGGTGGGATTACAGGTGTGAGCCACTGCACCCAGCCCACAAATTTTAAGATGGTAAAAATGAGAACACCATAAATTCCTTCAATCAGATCAAGCTTCATATTGATCTGCCTCTCACAGCGAAGGCTGTCCCTTCACAGCCTTCTTTTAAATTTTGATTCTCTATAAGAAAACCACAAATTCAAAGAGCATTAGCCTGACCCTATGGCAGCAGACATCTTCCAGAAGGTATTGTCAGAACGTGTCCCTCTTTGACCTCAGGTGTCTTGGAATGTGGCGTGTGACTGCTTACCTTCTGCTAAGTCCCTGCATCTCACTGGGCTCCAACCTTTGCTGCAACCAGCAGGTTGCTCTGCTTGGGTTACTCTTTTAATGAATGGAACCAGATGGTGGCCAGTGAGTTAACTGGACAATAAAAGCTTCCTTTTCCTTGAAATCTGACTGAGTTTTTCATCATAGAAATGATGTAACTTCCTAGAAATTACAATCCTGGAGAAATCCTAGAAAAAACAATCCTGGAGAAATTTCAAAAAAAAACATTTTTCATCTAAAACAACTTTTTATGGGTGTATATTCCCTGTCATTACATCCTCTACTCAACAAGATCATACAAATTTTAAACTCCGGGAGCTGAGAGTCTGCATGGCACCGCTTCTCTACTTCCACTAAGCAGCTCTGTCAACTCTGCACTCACTGCCCTGGAACATTCCTGGATATTTGGTAGGCACTTAAAGATCTTGGCTGATCGTGGCAGTCACTGTGCAGATTGAATAGATAGAAGATCTTCCCCCAAGGAATGTAAAACATAAGAGATATAGCACAGATTTTAAATATACATTATATACATAATCAGAATTTCAGTAGAGAAGATGATTTACAAATACACACAGAATTTATTAATCTTAAGACATTTATATTATGTTCAAGTAAAGGTCTGATTTTTCCATTGTGAGATTGTAAATGATTTATTTCATTTATAGCTATGTATACCATGGGAAATAAGGTGTATTTTTAGCAGTTCTAAGGTAAGCTACATGTAAAAGATAAGAATTTGAAGAGAAAAGAAAAATGAGAAACAAATAAGGGTAAGGAATGACATTGTAGACTCTGGATGAAGGACAAACTGAGAGACCCAAGAAAGATTGCTGCCTGCTCATTATTAACATGTTCTACATTGAACATTACAAATTTAACATTTTTGTAGGTCAAAAATGGTCAAATACTAGCAATTTTGTATAGTTTCTTCTAATAAATACAGTGGAATATTCATCAATTATTCAACAAATATAGTTAAAAACTGTCCAATGAACAGAGAATATTGATGCAGGATCCAATAGTTGAATTGATAAGACCATATAAAAATGATTATCCCAAACTTAAAGAGACTTGAGCAATAAGTTCTTGAGAAGACAAAATTTCTAAAGTAAATATTAGGAAATAATATAAAATCATTTCCCATGAACCCAACGGAAAATTAGATGTATTTCCAAAAGCAAAAAATCACTGCCTAGATCATTAGACCTGACATATTTCTCACTTAAAAGTTAGACATATAATAATATGAGATAGTAAGCGATATTTAGGTTCAGAAGAAGCAACAATCATTGGGCTATTCATTGGGAAACATCAAGTTCTCAATTAAACCTCTATAAAAATTACTCCAAATATTTATGTTTTTATTAATCTATTGAGGATAAAAAAGAATATTATACTTTTTAAAAAATCCATCTCCCACATTAGTGTGTGTGTCACGTGTGTGTGTGTGTGTGATTATTGCCTCTATTTAGCTGTATATTATCTGGTTTTAAACACATAAAGACATTTAGCTACAATTTTCTTATTATTACTAATTATATTCATTATATCATGTTTCTATAGCTGAGTGAATAAGATACATATTTACCCATTTCTAAATGACTAGACAAATTTTTTTACTATATGGCTTATTTTCACAAGTGTTTTGTCTTTATAACATTGACTTATAAAGCATGTAGCCTAGTTCACATTTTGACCCACTAACAATTAGGCTTAAATTTAATGTGTATGCATACAATTGGCATTTTTTATTGAGTTAAGAGACATGAAAATTACTGTGACTTCTTCCTCAGCAGCTTTTTACACCCCCTTTTATTTCCTGCTCAAAAGGAAATAAAACTTAAGATTCCTAAGCTCAATTTGGATTAATTTCTTTGAAAAGATGAATGGGAATGATCAACAGAGAGTTTGCCAGCTCTCTCTACCTCATGTATGCCAGGGGGTTCCAGTCTCTGTGTTTCTTTAAAAATATTTTCTAAACTTGTTGATTTTTATCATTCCTAAATTTAAGTATAAGAGCACCCTTATAGCCTTCGGATGAAATAGATTTCATGTCGGCAAAAGTCCAACACAGTTATAGTTATAGAATTATTCCCCAAATACAATGTGTTACTATCTGTAAAAAAAAAAATGTAATCCTTTTTAAAACTTTAAAAAAAGTTTTATATTGAAGCATATTGCTATCTTTAAAGCAGACAATTAGGGACTTACAGCTATACCAGTGCAAAGTTGATTAATCTTCTCCATACACAAAAAAGTATATATGTACTTTTTAATATTCATTTTTGTGTGTATACATTAATTATAGGTATGCAATATATATAATGTATATTTTATATATTATATATTACGTATATATATTGAATATTCATTTTGTATATATGTATTTATGGATATATTGTAGGTAAATATATATACAAAATATATACATAAAATATAGAAAGAGATACACAAAATATATATGTAAATAAATACACATACACAAAAATATATACATACACACACAAACTGAAACAATACAATCATGTCAGGGTTCTGAAAATCTAGCAAACCAGATGACAAATTGAGACGTTTTATTCTTAAAAAACTACTGAAATTTTGGTAAAGAACAACAGTAGTTGGTGGCGTTTTTTGTCTGTGGCTCCTGACATTCACTTGTCAGCCCTTTCAGGTCAGTTACCAAAAGCAAATAGCTTTACCAGGTGGGGTTAACCTAAAAAAGTCTCAGTTTTACTACCAGACAGTGTGTGGCATCAACTTGGGAGAGCAGATAGGAAACTTATGGTTCTGTCAGTTAAAGATGGCAAAGTTGGAAGGAAACAAACTAGGGAAACCTGCAGCTTTACTAGCCTGAGGTTGCACTCCTGGATTGGGCAAGAAACTTTCCAATCTAAAGAATAAAAATTTTTTTTTAATTTAATGAGCAGAACTGCAAAGTATTATGGAGAAATGTCAAATGAGATCTCGTAAAAATGGTAAGGAAGCAGAAAAGTTTTTAAAGAAATTATAGCTCCAAACTTTCTAAATTAGATGAAAAACACATATATCTGAAGATCCAAGAGTCTAGTGAACTCTGGGTAAAATAAACACAGATACCCAAGCCTAGGCATATCTTAATAAAACTACTGAAAAACACATTAACTTATACTGTACGGAGAACAGCAATATGATTAAGAGCTGATTTCTCAACAGAAAGAAAAAGAGGCTTAAAGGAATTATAATGACATAATCAATCTTCTAAAAGGAAGAATAAGAAATCTTCAACCAAGAATTCCATGTATAGCAAAACTATCCTTTCAAAAAAGAAGGTAAAAAAAGAGAGAACAAAAGTGAAATAATTTGTTGATAAAAAATGTAACTTATAAAAACATTCTAATGGAATTGCTTCAGGTTGAAAAAAAAGTACCATATGATAACTTGAATACAAAGAAGGAATCATGAGCACCAGAAATGGTATCTATGGATAAATATTAAATAAAGTATGTTTTTTTATTAATAATGTTGACTTTTTAAATAGATAGAAATCTTTAAAGTCAAAATTATAACAATGTATTGTTAGGTTTATAACTTATTAACATAATATATATGAAAATGGCAGAACAAAGGAAGGGAAAGGAAATAATCTATAGTAGTTAAGAGTTAATATAGCTTACTAAAATAAGTCAGTGTTTACCTAAAAGAGATTATAAAAAATAAAAATGCATATTATAAACTTTAGAGGAATTATTTTTTAATTAAAAATATATAGATAAAATTAATTCCAAAGTATAATGAAAACTTAAATATTCTTTATTTAACACAAAGAAAGTGGTAGAAAAGGAACAGAATAACAAAAAGCAACATTAAAAGTATAGAAAACAAAGAGAAAAAAGAAAAATAAATTTTAAAAATAAAAAATGTATAGAAAACAAATATCAAAGTGATATATGTAAATGTAACCATACAACAATTACATTAAATGTAAATGGACTAAACATTTTAATTAAAAGGCAGAGATTGACAAACTGTACTTAAAAAATAAGATCTGACTATATGCTATGTATAAGAGTCATTCTTTGGATTCAAAGACACAAATAGGTCCAAAAGGAAAAAGTAGGAAAAAAAGGGATCCTTCTTAATCATAAAAGGGTCACTACATCAGGAAGATATAATAATTATAAATATAAATATAAATGTATATGCCTCTAACAACAGAGCCTAAAAATATGTGAAGAAAAAAATAAAAGAACTAAAGGGAGAAATAGGCAACTTAACAACTATAGATACAGGCTTTAGTAATTTCAAAAACTGATAGAACAATTAGGCAGAAAATCAAGAATATGGAAGACTACCAACCTATTTGATCTAATTGATATATACAGAACATTTTACCCTAAAATAGAATAATATTCTTTCATTTTAAATGCACATGAGACATTCTCAAAAATAGACTATGTCTTAGTCCATAATCAAAATACTGAAATTATACAAAATGTGTCCTGAATTCAATGGATTTAAATTAGAAATCAACAAAAGAGGGAAACACAACCTATCTCTCACATATTTTGAAAATAAAGAACACACTTTTAAGTAGCACAAGGTCAAAGAAGATATCAAAGTAAAATTTTAAATTATCACAAAATTGATGAAAATAATACACAACATATCCAAATTGATTGAATAAAGAAAACTTACTACTTTATATGTTTATATTAGAAAGAAAGAAAGATCTTTTAAAAATCTAAATTTCCACTTCAGGAAGCCAGAAAAGAAGAACAAGTGATGTACAAAGTTAGTAGAAGGAAGAAAAAAAATTAGAGTGGAAAACAATGAAATAGAAAACAGAAAAGCAATTGAGGCAATTAATCAAACCAAAAATTGGCTCTTTGAAACATTCAGCAAAACTGATAAACCTTAACCAGACTGAGAAAGAGAAAAGAAAGAAAAGACAAAATTACCGAAAGCAAAAAAGTGCCATCTCTAAGACCTAAATAAATTAAAAGTATTTTAAAGGACTGTTATTTACAACTTTATGCCAACAAACTAATTAAGATGAAATGAGCAAATTTTTAGAAGGGTTATCAAAACATTATCAAAAGGAAATGGAGACTGGGCACAGTGGCTCATGCCTATAATCCTATCACTTTGGGAGGCTGAGGCAGGTGGATCACCTGAAGTCAGGAGTTCAAGACCAATCTGGCCAACATGGCAAAACCCTGTCTCTACTAAATATACAAAAAAAAAAAATGAGCTAGGTGTTGTGGCGGGCACCTGTATTCCCAGCTACTCAGGAGTCTGAGGCAGAAAAATCACAATCACTTGAACCTGGGTGGTGGAGGATGCAGTGAGCCAAGATTGCACCATTGCACTTCAGCCTGGGCAATAAGAGCAAAACTCTGTCTTGGAAAAAAAAAAAAGGAAAGAAAATGGAAAACACATACAGATGTATATCTAGTAAAGAAATTAAAGAAGTAATTTAAAATTTTCCCAGAAACAAAAGCCCTGACCCATACTGATTCCCTACCAAATATTTAAGGAAAAAATATTAGCAATCTTAAACAAATGCTTTCAGAAATTAGGAAAAGAGAAAAAAATCTCCAACTTATTTATTGAGCCAGTATTTCCCTGATAACAAAACCAGACAAAGACTCTTTAAATTTTTATTTTTTGATTGGTACATATTAATTGTACATATTTCTGTGGTACATGTGATATTTTAATTCATGTATACAATTTGAAATTATCAAATCAGCATAATTGACATATCAGTCACCTTTTAACAAAGATGCCTTTGTGAAAAATCAGTTGGCTGTAACTGCATGAATTTATTTCTGGATTCTCTATTCTGTCCTATTGTTCTACATGTCTGTATTTGCGCCAGTACTATATGTTAGTACTACTGCTTTGAAGTATATTTTTGAAATATGGTAGTGCAATGCTTCCAGCTTTGTTTCTTTTTGCTCAGTATTGCTCTGGCTCTTTGGGGTCTTTTATGATTCTATATATATTCAGGGTTTTTTTCTATTTCTGTGAAGAATGTCAGTAGTATTTCCATAGAGATTGCATTGAATCTGTAGATCACTTTGGGTAGTAGAGAAAGACTTTTTTAAATAAAAACCACCAACCAATATCTCTCGTAAATACAGATACAAAAACCTTTATAAAATATTGGCATGAAAAATTTAGAAATATTTGAAAAAAGAATATACACCTTGACCAGGTTTTCCTAGAGTTCACCCAGGAATGCAAGGTTGGCTTAACATCTGAAAATTAATTACTGTGATGTACCATATTAATTCTTATAGATATGAGGACAAAAGCCCCATGATCTCTCAATCAATTCAGAAAAGACATTCAACAAAATCCAACACGCTTTCAAGATAGAAACACTCGATAAACTAAGAGCAGAAGGGAAATTCTTCAACATAATAAAGGGAATCTATGAAAAACTTATAGCTGACGTCATACTTAATGGTGAAAGAAGTTTGGAAACAAGGCCATATTGTCTGCTGTCATCATGTTGCTAATAACATTATTGTATAGATAGAAAACCCAAAGGAATCTACAATTTTAAAAACTTCTATAACTAATAAGTTTGGAAGAACACAGAATACAGTATCAATGCACAAAAAGCAGTTGAATGTCTACATACAAGCCATGAAGATGCAATTAATGAAACAATTAAATTCACATAGCATCAAAAAGTGAAGTATTTAGAAATAAATTTAACAGAAAGTTAAGACAAACCTCTGAAAACTATAAAACATAGTTTTTTCATGGAGCACAATGTAAGATTAATGGAATCATATTAGCAATAAAAAGCAACAAAACTACTGCTATGTGCTGCAGTATGGATAAATCTTGAAAGAGATTCTAAAAACTGGATATTGTATGAGTTTATTTAAATCATAAATTTAAGAGTTTTATTTTTTTTTTAATTCAGAGAAACCAAAAAGCACCTCAGTGATTGCCTGGGGTTGGGGGTGGGAGTAGTGACTGATTGCAAATGAACACACGGGAAATTTTGAGAGTAATAGACTGTCCTGAAAATGGATTCAAATTTGGTTTGTTTACAGTGATTTAATTCTATAGTAAAGAAATTATATTTTAATAGAGCTGTTTAAAAACTTATTTGTCAACTGAAAAAATTCTACTAGGAGAAGAAGAATTAAAAACTGTTTCTATAAATTTATCACATTTATCACAAAATATTATTACAATTCAGTAATTATTAAAGATCATTATTAAACAGATATGTACCTTAGTAGAGTAGGAAGCTCAGCTATTACATAGTTTTACTCCAACATAAACTATGTAGTAAACTGTAAGTAGTATAATATAGCAGAAAAACCTGAAGTCCTAGAAGATAGATAGAGGTAATGCATCTTGTCTTGGAACTAACTCTAAGGAACACATATGAAAAGCATATGATAGTCAAAAATGTTTCCCTGGTCATCACCATTGTATTTCCATTGACCACCCCCCCACCAAAATATTTTAAGCAAATGACAATAAAACTTTGAATTACTTTTTATGCTCCTGATCAATACCACAGTGAAGCAAAATCTCAACCCAGTGGCCCCAGGAGAAAAGTGAACCTATGACCACTTTGCTGCTCTGAGTCCTGCTGCCACTGATTTGTTCTAGGACTCTTTTCATCTAAAGTTAACCATTCATCACTCTCAACCCAACTAGCAACTTTAGAGCCATTTTAGGGTGCTGAGACTTGGGGTTTTTGCTACCAGAGTATAAACTAGCTAAGCCTAACTGATACGCACGCTCTGTAAAGAGACTAGAAATATATTATATTTTGCTACTGAGCCTATTCTGAAAGAACCTGTGCAGAATAAACTGTGAACAGCTGCCAAGTCAGTCATGTCTTCCAAATAAACTCTGGTGATCAATGGAGCCATAAATGTCATCACTAAATTGCCTTCAC
This sequence comes from Leontopithecus rosalia, assembly GCA_028533165.1. Taxonomy (NCBI): domain Eukaryota; kingdom Metazoa; phylum Chordata; class Mammalia; order Primates; family Cebidae; genus Leontopithecus; species Leontopithecus rosalia. Next base: position 5,368 of record JAPYYA010000150.1, on the reverse strand, counting down.
TACAACACCAGAATTATAATCCCCAACTCAGAAAGTGAAATATCAGACCGCAATGAGGAACTATGATTTGGACACAGCTCTCCAGATTTCTCAATGAATAACCTATGTCTGTTCCAGTTACTCTACCTACAGTCCTCTTCCTTAGTCCTCAAACATCTCTCCAATTGGTGAAAGCCTTGCAAAAGATTTTCATCATTTCTGTTTTTCAATCTTAATTGAAAGAGAACTCGCAAAGAAGTAGGAGTATATCTTCTGGGTTTTGCAAGGTCTGCTTTCACCATCATATAAAGAAAATTATTCATCATTCTTACATATGCTTTACACAATTTAATAGAAATCCAAAATACTAAACTTGGAGCCAGAGATATTCATGGTCAATGAAATTAAAGAGTATAACAACAAAGAATTATTTTCTCATTTGTGCTCATTTAGACAAATCTGCTCAGTACAAAGTCAGCATTTCTTTGCGGTTTTTGCCCTGGATGATTTTAAGAGCTTTATGTATTAAAATATGAAAAAATTATTTTCTTTTACTTCATTATTAAAACTCTCTTTTTATTTTATTTTTTCAAATATACCTAAACTTAGGAAGTAAAAGACTCTATACACTGACGCTAAATGAAACCCATCTCACTGAAGGTCGCATTTAGAATAAAAACATTCTATTTTTTGTGGAATGTTTCCTTCCTCTGAAAATACTACAGAAGAATCTGAACGTTACAATTTGAATGACAATAACTATTCTACTTTGCAAATTACATAAAATTTCTGTGGAATGACAATCAAGGTCAACAGCTTCTTTGCACAATCCAAGAATAAAAGTTAAACTCCAACATTACAGCATTTTAGACAGAAAATATAAAATACTTTCTGTAATATGTTGTAAGGTTTAAAAAACTGTATATTTATAAACTATAAAATCTTGACAAATTTTGAGCTTTCCAGCTGTTTCTCGAAAAGAATTCAACATATTTCCTTGAGGATTTCGTATTGCATTAAAGCATTATTTCTTGTTTCTTCATAAAATCTAGGAAAATCTTTAATTCCAATTTGAAAACTATTCATCATTTCACCACCATTCAATTAAAAAGAAATGATGACTTACAGAATTGAGTTTGGTTTTATTTACATTAATCAACAGTGATCCCAAGTAAGTTCTTGCTCTTCTAAACTTTACATTGTATTTTACATACTTTCTTCTCTGATATTAATATTTATTCATATTTTATTTTTACATTATGTTATACCCTTTTCCTACCAGTTAGGAATCCATATTATTATTATTAGAGGAGGTTCTTTTCTCAATCACCTCTATTATAGATTGCAATCAACACATTTATTTCTCAGATTTCTTTTTAGCCTCCCTTGACCAAGAACGACAATAATGTTTTAAGTAAAATCATCCTTTTTTATTAATGTTGTGATGACCAAGTAATGTTCAGCTTGAATATTATACATTATCTTATATTACACACATCTTGCATTTTATAATCGAGACTCAAGTTTAGCACCTTTTTTACAACTGGTTAAATAAGAAGGAATTAGCAAAATCACTTAATTAGAACACTGATTATTGGAATTAGCTGTATGTATTCAGCCCTTCTTCTCTCACCTTTCTGTGTCTCCACATGCCTGTCCCTTTGTAGTCCTGTCTCGCGGTTAATTATAATCACCCAATAAAGAAATGGCAGATTGCATTAGGTCATACAGAACTGAAGAGGTTTGAAAAAAATAGAGTGTGATCCATATCTTTAGGGGTTCTCAGATGATATCACATATTGCCAAGGAATGTTACTACATACAAATGCCACAACAACACAGAAATTATCAGTAAAAGCCACTAATACACAGCAAAATCCAAATCTAAGACTTATTCATGTGTGGAGTGTGGACATGTGTCCATGTATGTGTTTGTGTATGCACATGTATGTGTGTTTCTGTGTAGAAGAGAAACATGCAAGAGGACAAAGACAGAAATGAGAAAGAAAAGGATACAAGATAGATGGTAGAAAGCCAAAGGCCATTTCCCTCATTCAGAGCTGATCTCTCTCCTGGAACCAGGGAGCTTTTGAGACTGGAAGATATAGGAAAATGAACATTTCACAACCAGGCCCTGTCCCCTCCAGAAGTGTCTGGATAATGAAGAGAGCTCCAGAACTGCTGGACTCAGCCCGAGCAGCTTTCTCCCTGCTAAGACTGCATGGTCACAGGTTAGTTTTAGTGGCCTGCTTCCTTTTTTAACTTAATTTTGTGGTGATATGTATATAAAGAGTATATACACGATGGAAGGAAGGAATCTTTAAAAGGCTGAAACCCTGCTGAGTATAAACAAAAAGAATTTTTGTCAGCATTCATGGTAGTTTTCTGGAACTTAAAAAAAATAGCAGCAGCTAAGACATACATTTCCAGAGAGGAGAAGCAGGTTTGCAACTGAACTGCCTTGATCAACTTTTAAATTAATATTTTATGTGACAGGGAATTATCCTCTCCTCTCCACCCCAACCTGAGAATTTATTACTAGCTTTCACCAAGAGACCAGCTGGAAGCTGGGGCCTGAAGGTAGAGGAATTGTCCCTTATATTGTCTATCAAAGCCTCCTCCTACAGCAGTAGCCATAAACCGGCAGATGTGGAGCAAAATAAATTCAATTCAGATTTTTTTTCCCTAACCTATTTATCCCTGTAAGGAAAATAGCCTGCATGTCAGTAAAACCAAGCTGGAGAAATGTCCTATTGTTTCATCGGCCTCCAGTTAAGAAACAAGATTTTAAAAAATCATTTTCACCAACACTTAACTTTGCACTGTCCCAAAAGACCCACCCTGAAGGACCTTCAAAAGGTGACTGTGAGAGTGAATTTCCGCCTTTGGGCTTGTGTGGTGAATGAGCCCAGTACCTTTGGAAGGTTCCATTCTAAGCAGCACCTTGCACTTCACAGGCTGCACAGATGGCATTCCTCTGCTACTTGTCTCGAACCTACAGACCTCAAACCTCTTTTACTGGAAATGGGGCTGGGCAGGGGACAGAAAAAGGAAGTTCAGTCTGAAAAAGAATCTACCACCTTTTCAAATAATTTTATAAATGTCCTTCTGGAGTGACTAAACCAGAAAGGAAATGTCTCCCCTGACCCCTTGCTTGTTAACATTTAATGTTTGTTTAACACCCCATACAAGCTTTCTGCTATTCTGTAACATTTGAGAAAATAATTGTACATTGATCATAATATATTGCTTAAATTATATGGATACCTAAAGTGTTCAGTTGTAACTAAAATAGAAAATGTGATTGTGAATTTTTTTAATTGCTAGAAGATAGATTACACAGTGCATTCATCAATGCATTAGGCTTTTGTTTGTTTCACTATAGTGTAGCACTGTCACAGATGGAGGCTGTAATGTGACAGTTTTCAGACAATAAAACGAGACTCTTCCAGAAGAGATATTCCCGTATATTAAAGACTATGCACATGTCAGGGCAGCCGGTGTTCTGCTGTCAACTTAAGACTGCTCTAAAAAAATATTTAAAAATTTTTTTTAAACCTCTTTAAAATAACAGCAACCTTTTGGGAGGTGCAAAACAGATGAATAAATGGATATGAACTTTGCAAACCAGTAAAAGGTGAATCCCAGTGGAGGAATACTCAGGAAAGTGAAATTGCTCTGTATGGTACTATAATGGTGGCTACATTTGTCCAAACCTATAGAATGTAGAACACCAAGGGTGAATCAAAGAACCAGATAGAATATAACAGGGAAGATAGAAACAAACATAATTACAAAATGCATCCAAAAAGTGGGTAAATGACTAAGAAAAGAAGGAGAAATGAGAAACAAGACTATAGCTGATGAAGACATGAGAAAATAAAAATATTTGAATATAACTGTTATTAAAAAGGAGAAAAAACTGTAAGAGATTACAAAGTCAGAAACTAAAATGTAAGCAAGTTAAACTCTACATGGAAAAAGGGTTATGACTATGTTACGGTTGATTTTTTTCCCACTTATGATACCACATGCCCTTTGTAAAAAATTTGAAAAGTGCATCAAACTAAATAGAAGAAATACTAACACCCATAATCCCACAATTCAAAACCAAATATAATAAATATTCAAATGCATTTCTTTGTATATTGTAAACACATTTATATGGTTATGAAACTATCACATTTACAATTTAAATTCTGTTACTATCCCTTAACACTATCACATGAACCATTTTCCATATTATTAGAATTGCTATGCAAATGTTTTTAATTATTATGTAATATTTATTGTTCAGATATACCATGTTTTATTATCCTTTTTCCACTTAGGGGTATTTATACAGTTTTTCACTACTATCAATTGTGCTGTAAATAGCATTTAAGCATTAGTTTTTCAATGTTCATTTTAAGTTCTTAGGATGGATTTTCTTAAACCATAATATTGTATCAAAAGGCTTTAATGTCAAAGCTATTCGTACATATTATTAAATTGTATACGTTTCTAAGATCTGCTACCAGAGCCAATGGCAAATCTTCACTCTAGCACCAATTATTATCATTTTATTATTTTCTGAAAATGTACTAAAAAATAGCTTTCATTCTGATTTCATTTTATATTCCTCTGTTAGAAAACATCAATGTTTTCTCTCTAGTTGTGTTTTCTTACTCAGTTCCTTCCAGTATTTTATAAATTGTTGGTTTGCTTTGCCAATTAAATTTAACAGATTTGTAGATTTCCTTATGGGAAACCATAAATTTCCTGGTTTTACCTTTATCTTGAGAGGGAAGACAACATTACATCAATTTTGCAAATAATTTCTATATGATGCCAGCTTAAAAAAATAGAATTTTTTTATAGCCTGAAGGTTGTAACAGATAAAATGATGTTCAAGCTAGGGCTAAGTATTTAATAAGGAGAAAGATTTTCATAAATTTTGCCCTTTGGAGCTGCCCACAGTGGTGTCACAAAGTAACCAGTATAAAAGATTAATTGAAGCACATCTAAAAAGACCTATTATTGTAAAATAATTACCCTACATAAAGTAATCCAGAAATTTGAAATTTCATCACTAGAGTAACCTAAGGATTTGACTCTGAAAATGTAAATACGCTAGTGGAAGTTGCATATGTAACGAAAGTGTGTGTGATTTGTAAAAGCTGCCTTTCTTCTCATGAGAAAAATCAAGCATCTGGGAAGCACTGGCTCCCTGACGGAAGCATGAAAGACACCAAAGCCAGAGATATCATAGGTAAGAGGCAAATCTCCCTCCAGCAAGCATTTTACCAATGTTTTCCTCCTAACTCATAAGCTCCCCCTTCTCTCCTTTTCCATCATGGTAGTCCACTCTTTCTTTTTTTTTTTTTTTTTTTTTTTTTTTTTTTTTTTT
>JAPYYA010001499.1:0-18000 GCA_028533165.1 Leontopithecus rosalia | reverse complement strand
ACCAGGCAAGGAAAGTCAAGGTAAATCCAGGCAAGGCAAATCCAGGCAAAGAAAGGCAAGGCAAGGCAAATCCAGGCAAGGCAAATCCAGGCAAGGCTAGGCAAGGTAAATCCAGGCAAGGCATTGTGAAGGAAATCCGGGCAAGGCAAGGCAAGGCAAGGCAAGGCAAATCCAGGCAAGCCAAATCCAGGCAAGGCAAAGCAAGGCAAATCCAGACAAGGAAAATCCAGACAAGGCAAATCAAGACAAGGGAAGGCAAGGCAAATTGAGGCAAGGCAAATCCAGGCAAGGCAAGACAAGGAAAATCCAGGCAAGTAAAATCCAGTCAAGGCCAGGGAAGTCAAATCCAGGCAATGCAAATCAATGTAAGGAAAGTCCAGGCAAGGCAAACCCAGGCACCACAATGCAAGGCAAATCAAGGCAAGGCAAATTCAGGCAAGGCAAGGCAAGGCAAGGAAAATCCAGTGAATGCAATCCAGGCAAGGCAAGGAAAATCCAGGCAAAAAAATCCAGTCAAGAAGAGGCAAGTCAAATTTAGGCAAGGCAAATCAATGTAAAGAAAATCCAGAGAAGGAATCCCAGGCACCACAAGGCAAGGCAAATTCAGGCAAGGGAAGGCAAGGCAATTCCAGGCAAGTCAAGGAAAGGCAAATCTAGTCAAGAGAAATCCAGACAATGCAAGGCAATACAAATTTATGCAGAATACATCCAGACAAGGCAAGGCAAGACAAATTCAGGCAATGCAAATCCAGCCAAGGCAAGGCAAGGCAAATTTAGGCAAGACAAACCCAGGAAAGGCAAACCCAGGCAAGAAAAATCCATGCAAGGCAGAAGAAGCCAAGGCAAATCCATGCAAGGCAAATCAAGTCAAGGCAAGGCAAGACAAATCCAGGCAAAGCAAGGCAATGCAAATACAGGCAAGGCAAGACAAGGCAAATTCAGGCAAGGCAAGACAAGGCAAATCCAGGCAAGAAATACACAGGAAAGTACAGGAAAGACAAATCCCGGGAAAGAAAATCCAGTCTAGAAAAACCCAGGCAAGGCAAATCCAGGCCAGGCAAAGCCAGGCAAGGCAAAACCAGGAAAGGCAAATTCAGAGACGACAAACCTAGGCAAGGCAAGTTCAAGCAGTGTAAATCCAGGCAAGGCAAATCCAGGCAAGGCAAATCCATGCAAGGCAAAGCAAGTCAAATCCAGGCAAGACAAGGGAAGACAAATTCAGGCAAGGCAAATCCAGGGAAGGAAAGGCAAGGCAAGGAAAGGCAAATCAAGGAAAGGCAAATCCAGGCAATGGAAGGCAGAGCAAATCCAAGCAAGGCAATTAAAGGCAACTCCAGGCAAGGAAAATCCAGGCAAGGCTATGGAACGCAAATGTAGAAAAGGGAATTCCAGGAAAGGTAAGGCAAGGCAAATTATGGCAAGGCAAATACAGGCAAGGCAAGGCAATGTAAGTACAGGAAGGCAAATCCAGGCAAGGCTAGGGAAGGCAAATCCAAACAAGACAAATCCCGGCAAACAAAGGCAAGCCAAGGCATATCCAGGCAAGGCAAGGCAAGGCAAATCCAGGTAAGGCAAATTCAAACAATGCAAGGTAAGGCAATTCCGGGCTAGAAAAATCCAGGCAAGATTTAGGCAAGGCAAATCCAGGCAAGTGAAATCCAGGCAAGACATATCCAGGCAAGACAAGCCCTGGCAAATAAAAGCAATGCAAGAAAAGACAAGGCAAGGCAAGGCAAAGCAAATCTAGGAAAGGCAAATCCAGTCAAGAAAAATTCGGTCAAGGAAAGTCCTGGCAAGGCAAATCCAGGCACTGCAAGACAAAGCAAATACAGGCAAGGCAAATGCAGGCAATGCAAGGCAAATCCAGGTAAGGAATATACAGGCAAGGAAAGGTAAGTTAAATCCAGGGAAAGCAAATCCAGTCTAGGTAAATCAAGAAAAAGCAAATCTAGGCAAGGCAAATCCAGGCAAGGAAAATCCAGGCAAGGAAAATTTAGGAAAGGCAAACTCAGCCAAGGCAAATCCAGGCAAGGCAAATTCAGGCAAGACAAATCCAGGAAAGGCAAATTTATGCAAGGCAAGAGAAGGCAAGGCAAATCCAGGCAAGACAAATTGAGCCAAGGCAAATTCGGGCAAGGCAAGACAAATCCAGGGAAGGCTAATCCAAGCAAGAGAAGGCAAGGCAAGGCAAATCCAGACAAGGCAAATCCAGGTAAGGCATGTCAAATCCAGGCAAAGCAAGACAAGGCAAATTGAGTCAAGGCAAATCTAATCAGGGCAAGGCAAGACAAGGAAAATCCAGGAAAAAGATATACAGGGAAGTACAGGCAAGGCAAATTCAGGGAAACCAAATCACGTCTAGAAATATCTAGGCAAGGCGAATTCAGGCAAGGTAAATCCAGGGAAGGCAAATCCAACCAAGACATACCCAGGCAAGGAAAATCCAGGCAATATAAATCCAAGCAAGGCAAATCCAGGCAAGGCCAGGCAAGGCAAGTAAAGGCAAAGAAAGGCAAATCCAGGCAAGGCAGATCCAGGCAAGGCAAATTCAGGAGAGGCAAGGGAAGGCAAATCCAGGGAAAAAAAAGACAAGGCAAGGAAGGCAAATCTTGGAAAGGCAAATCTAGGCAAGGGAAGGTCAAACAGACCCAGGCAACTCAAGGAAAGGCAACTCCAGGCAAGGGAAAACCAATGCAAGAAAAATCTAGGAAAGGGAAATTCAGGCAAGGCAAGCCAAGGCAAATCCTGGCAAGGTACATACAGGCAAAGCAAGGCAAGATAAATCCCGGGAAGACAAGAAAGGCAAATCCAGGCAAGGCAAGGCAAATCCAGACATGGCAAGTTCAGGCAACGCAACACAAGGCAAGTCAAATTGAGGCAAGGCAAATCCAGGCAAGGCAAATTCAGGGAAGGCAAGACAAGGCAAATTGAGGCAAGGCAAATCTAAGCAGGACAAGGCAAGGTACGGAAAATCCAGGAAAAAGTTATACAGGGAAGTACAGGCAAGGCAAATCCAGGGAAAGCAAATCCAGTCTAGTAAAATCCAGGCAAGGCAAATCCAGGCAAGGCAAAACCAAAAAAGACAAATACAGCCAAGACATACCCAGGCAAAGCAAATCTAGACAATGTAAATCCAAGCAAGGCAAATCCAGGCAAGGCAAATTCAGGGAAGGCAAGGGAAGGCAAATCCAGGCAAGGCAAAGGAAGGTAAACCTAGGCAAGACCTATCCAGAGAAGGAAAGGCAAGTTAAGGAAAGTAAATTTTGGAAAGGCAAATCCAGGCAAGAAAAGACAAAACGAATCCAGGCAAGGTAAGAAAAGGCAACTCCAGGCAAGGGAAATCCAGGCAAGGCAATGAAAGGCAAATCTAGGAAAGGGAAATCCAGGCAAGGCAAGGCAAGGAAAGTTCAGGCACAAGATATACAGGGAAGTACAGGCAAGGCAAATCCAGGAAAAGCAAATCCAGTCTAGGAAAATCCACGCAAAGCAAAACCAGGAGAGGCAAATCCAGCCAAGACATACCCAGGCAAGGCAAATCCTGGCAATGTAAATCCAAGCAAGGCAAATTCAGGCAAGCCAAATCAAGGCAAGGCGAATACATGCAAGGCAAATCCAGGCAAGGCAAGGTAAGGCAAATTCAGGCAAGGCAAATCCAGGGAAAAAAGGCAAGGCAAGGAAGACACATATTGGAAAGGCAAATCCAGGCAAGGGAAGGCAACACAAACCCAGGCAAGGAAAGAAAAGGCAACTCCAGGCAAGGGAAATCCAGGCAAGACAATGAAAGGCAAATCTAGGAAAGGGAAATCCAGGCAAGACAAGGCAAGGCAAACCTTGCAAGGAAAATAGAGGCAAAGGAAGGCAAGATAAATCCAGGCATGTCAAATCAAGGCAAGGCAAGAAAAGCAAATCCATGCAAGGCAATGCAAGGCAAATCTAGGGAAGAAAATTCCTGGCAAAGCAAGACAAGGCAAATCCAGGCAAAGAAAGGCAAGATAAATCCAGGCAAGGAAAATCCAGAAAAGGCAATAAAGGCAAATCCAGGCAAGGCAACGGAAGGCAAACCCAGACAAGGCAAATCCCAGCAAACAAAGGCAAGTCAAGGCATTTCCAGGCCAGGCAAATCCAGGCAATGCAACGCAAGGCAAATCCAGGTAAGGCAAATTCACGCAATGCAAGATAAGGCAAATCCAGGCAATGGTTAGGCAAGGAAAATCCAGGCAAGGAAAATCCAGGCAAGTCAAGCCCCTGGCAAATCCAGGCAAGGCAAACCAGGTTTATCAAGGCAAGGCAAAGCAAATCCCAGCAAGGCAAATTCTGGCAAGACAAGGCACGGCAAATTCAGGCAGGGCATTTCTATCAAGTCATATCCAGGCAAAGCAAATTCAGCCAAAGAAAGGCACAGCAAATTCAGGAAAGGCAAACCAGGTATAACAAGGCAAGGCAAGGCAAATCTTGGCAAGGTAAATCCAGGCAAGGCAAGACAAGGCAAATTTACACAAGGCATATCTAGGTAAATTCAGGCAAGGCAAGACAAGGCAAATTTACACAAGGCAAATTTACACAAGGCATATTCAGGCAAGGCAAGGCAAGACAAATTCAGGTATGGCAAATACAGGCAAGGCAAGGGAAGGCAAATCCAGGTACAGCAAATAGAGGCAAGGCACGGCAAGGCAAATCCAGGCAAGACAAATCCAGGCAAGACAAATCCAGGCAAGGCAAAAAAAGGCTAATCCCTGCTAGGCTGATTCAGGCAATGGAAGGCAAGGCAAATTCAGGCAATGAAAATCCAGACAAAAAATGCAGGCAAAAGAAGTCAAGGCAAATCCAGGCAAGGCAAATTCAGCAAGGCAAGGCACGGCAAATCCAGGCAAGACAAGAAAATAATAATCCAGGCAAGGCAAATTTAGGCAAGGTAAGGCAAGGCAAATCCACGCAACGCAAATAAGGGCAAGGCAAAGCAAGGCAAATCAAGACGAGGAAAATCCAGGCAAGTGAAGTCAAGGCCAATCCAGGAATGGCAAGGCCAAGCAAGAAAAGTCCAGGCAGGCAAGGCAATTCAAATCCAGGCAAGATAAATCCAGACTAGGCAAAAATAGGCAAATCTAGGCAAGGCAAATTCTGGCGAGGAATGGCAACAAAAGGCAAATCCAGGGAAGTCAAACCCGGACAAGGCAAGGCAAGGAAAATCCAGGCAAGGCAAATACAGACAGGGCATGACAAGGCAAACCCAGGCAAGAAAAATTAAGACAAGGCAAGGCAAGATAAATCCAGACAAGGGAACGCAAGGCAAATCCAGGCAAAACAAATCCAGCAAGGCAAGGCAAGGCAAATCCAGTCATGGCAAGGCAAGAAAAATGCAGGCAAGATAAATCCAAGCAAGGCACAGCAAATCTAATACAGACAAGGCAAAGCAACGCAAATTCAGGCCAGTCAAATACAGGCAAGGCAAGACAAGGCTAATCCATAAAAGAAAAATTTATGCAAGGCAAGGGAAGGCAAAGTCAGGCAATGGAAGAAAAGAAATTCAGGCAAGGCAAATCTAGGCAAGGCAAGGAAGGGCAAATGCAGGCAAGATAAATACAGGGAACACAAGAGAAGGCAAGGCAAAACCAGGCAAGGCAAATCCAGGCATGGAAAGGCAAGTTAACCCACGCAAGGCAATTCCAGGCAAGGCACATCCAGGCAAGGCAAGGCAAGGCAAATCCAGGCAAGGCAAATCCAGAGAAGCCAAGGCAAGGCAAATTGAGATAAGGCAAATCCAAGCAGGGCAAGGCAAGACAAGGCAAATCCAGGCAAGAAATATAGAGGCAAGTACAGGCAAGGCATATCACTGAAAGTAAATACAGTCTAGCAAATTCCAGGCAAGGCAAATCCACGCAAGGAAAATTCAAGCAATGAAAATTCAAACAAGGCCAATCCGGGCAAGGCAAACCCAACCAGGACAAGCTCAGGAAAGGAAAATCCAGGCAAGATAAATCCAGGCAAGAAAATTCCATGGAAGGAAAGGAAAGATAAGGCAAATTTAGGCAAGGCAAATCCAGGCAACGCAAATCCAGGCAAGACAAATCCAGGCAAAGTGAGGCAAGGCAAATCCAAGCAAAAAACGGTAAGATAAATCCAGGCAAGGCAAATGCAGAGTAGGCAAGGCAGGGCAAAGCAAGGCAAACCTTGAAAAGGTAAATCGGTGCAAGGCAAGGCAAGGCAAATCCAGGTAAGGCAAGAAAAGGCAAATCAATGCAAAAATATTCCATGGAAGGCAAGGTAAGGGAAATTCAGGGAAAGTAAATCCTGTCAAGTCAAGGCAAGGCAAATCTTGGCAAGGCAAATCCAGGCAAATCAAGTCAATGTAAATTCAGGCAAAGCAAATCCAAACAAGTCAAAAAAGGCAAATTCAGGCCAGGCAAAACAAGGCAAATCCAGGCAAGGCAAATCCCGGCAAAGCAAGGCAAGCCAAGGCATATCTAGGCAAGGCACATCCAGGACAGGCAAGGCAAGGAAAATTTAGGTAAGGCAATTTTATGCTATGCAAAATAAGGCAAATCCAGGCACCACAAATCCAGGCAAGATTTAGGCAAGACAAACCCAGGCAAGGCAAATCCAGGCAAGAAAAATACAGGCAAGGTAAGGCAAAGGAAATTCAGGCAAGGCAATGCAAGGGAAATCCAGGCAAAGCAAAGCAAGTCAAGGCTAATCCAGGCAAATGAAATCCAGAAAAGGCAAGGCAAAGTTAATGAAGGCAAGGCAAATCCAGGCAAGGCAAGGCAAGGCAAGGTAACTCCAGAAAAGGGAAATACAGGCAAGGCAATGCAAGGCAAATCTAGGAAAGGGAAATCCAGGCAATTCAAGGCAAGGAAAATTCTGGCAAGGCAAATCCAGGTAAGTCAAGGCAAGGTAAATACAGGCAAGGCGAATCCAGGTAAGGCAAGAAAGGCAAATTCAGGCAAGTCAAGGCAAGAAAATTCCAGGGAAGACAAATTTTGGCAAAGCAAGACAAGCCAAGAAATATCCAGGCAAGACAAATCCAGGTAAGACAAGGCAAGGCAAATACAGGTAAGGCAAATTCATGCTATGCAAGATAAGGAAAATTTATGCAAGACAAATTTAGACAATCTTTAGGCAAGACAAATGACAGGCAAGCAAAATCCAGGAAAGGCAAGCCAAGACAAATCCAGGCAAAAAAAAGCCAAGTCAAGTCAAGGCAAATCCAGGCAAGGCAAGGCAAGGCAAGGTAAGTCAATGCAATGCAAGGCAAATCCAAGCAAGGAAAATCTAGGCAAGGCAAATCCAGGTAAAACAAATTTATGCAATGCACGATAAGGCAAATCCAAATTAGAAAAATTGAGGCAAGGTGTAGGCAAGGTAAACCCAGGCAGGGCAAATCAAGGCAAGGCAAGGCAAGGAAAATCCAGGCAAGGAAAATTCAGAAAAGGCAAACCCAGGCACTGCAAGGCAAAGAAAGGGAAGGCAAATCCAGGCAACCCAAACCCAGGCAAGACAAATACAGACAAGGCAAATCCAGTCTATGTAAATCCAGGCAAGGCAAGGCAAGGCAAGGCAAATCCTGGCAAGACAAATCAAGGCAAGGCAAATCCAGCCAATGAAAATCCATGCGAGGCAAGGTAATGCAAGGCAAATCCAGTCAAGGCAAGGCAAGGCAAATCCAGGTATGGCAAGTCTAATAAAGGCAGGGCAAATCCAGGCAAGGCAACGCAAGAAAAATCCAGGCAAGGCAAATCCAGGCTAGGCAAGGCAAGGCAAATTCAGCCAAGGCAAATCAATGTAAGAAAAGTCCAGGAAGGGTAAACCCAGGCACGGAAAGGAAAGGCAAACCCAGTCAAGGCAAATCCAGTCAAGGCAAGGCAAGGCAATTCCAGGCAAGTTAAGATAAGGGAAATCCAGGGAAAGCAAAGAAAGTCTAATCGAGAAAGAAAATCCAGGCAAGAAAATACATGACAAATGCTAGAAAATTCCAGGGAAGGCAAGAAAAGGCATATCCACACAATGCAAATACAATCAAGGCAAGACCAGGCAAATCCAGGCAAGGCAAACCCAGGTAATTCAAATCCAGCAAGGAAAACCAAGGCATGGCAAGGCAACACAAGGGAAGGCATATCCAGGCAAGGTAAACCCAGGCAAGGCAAATCAAGTTCAATCAAGGGTAGGCAAGGCAAGGCAAGGCAAATCCAGTCAAGGCAAGCTAATTAAAGGCAAGGCCAGACCAGGCCAGGCCAGGCAAGGCCAGGCCAGGCAAGGCAAGGCAAGGCAAACCAAGGCAAGAAAAATCCAATGAAGAAAAATCCAGGAAAGGCGAATCCAGGCAAGGCAAATCCAGGCAAGGCAAGGCAAGGCAAATCCAGGCAAGGCAAATTCAGACAAGGCAAGGCACGGCAACTCAAATCCAGGCAAGGCAAAACAAGGCAAATCAAAGCAGGGCAAGGCAAGACAAGGCAAATCCAGGCAAAAATTATACAAGGAAGTTCAGACAAAGTAAGGCAAATTCCAGAAAAGCAAATCCTGTCTAGGAAAACCCAGGCAAGGAAAATCCAGGCAATGAAAATCCAGACAAGGGAAATCCACTCAAGGGAAATTCAGGCAAGGCAAATCGAGGCAAGGCAAATTCAGGCAAGGCAAATCCAGGAAAAAAAGGGAAGGAAATCCAAGCAAGGCAAATCCAGGGAAGAAAAGTCAAGGCAAGGCAAGGCAAATCATGCAAAGGCAAATTTAGGCATGGAAAGGCAAAACAAATACAGGCAAGGCAAGAAAAGGCAACAACCAGAAAGGGAAATCCAGGCAAGGCAAGGAAAGGCAAACTCTAGCAAAGCAAATACAGGCAAGGCAAGGCAAGGTAAATACAGGCAAGGCAAATCCAGGCAAGGAAAGAAATGCAAATCCAGGCAAAGCAAAGCAAGGCAAATCCAGGCAAGGCAAATCTCAGCAATCCAAGGCAAGCCAGGGCATATCCAGGCAAGGCAAATCCAGAAAAGAAAAACCCAAACACAGCAAGGCAAAGCAAATACAGGAAAGGCAAAAGCAGGCAAAGCAAGGCAAATTCAGGGAAGGCAAACCAAGGCAAGGCAAGGCAAGGCAAGGCAAATCCAGTGAAGGCAAGGGAAAGCAAATACAGACAAGGCAAATCCAGGCTAGAAATGTCAAGGCAAGGCAAATCCCAGCAAGTCAAATCTGGGCAAAGGAAGGCAACACAAATCCAGGCAATGCAAATCTAGACAAGGCAAGGCAAGGCAAATCCAGTCAAGTCAAACCCAGGCAAGGCAAGGTAGAAATGGCAAATACAGGCAAGGCAAATCCAAGCAAGTCAAGGCAAGGCAAGGTAAATTTAGGCAGGGCATATCCAGGCGACGCAAATTGAGGGAAGGCAAATCCAGACACGGAAAGGCAACAAAAACAAGGCAAAGAAGGCAAATCCCAGCAAGGAAAATCCAGGAACAGCAAGGAAAGGCAAATTCAGGAAAAACAAATCCAGGCAAGAAAAGGCAAGGGAAATACAGGCAAGGCAAATCCAAGCAAGGCAAGGCAAGGCAAATCCAGGCAAGAAAAATCCAAGCAAGGCAATGCAAGGCAAATCCAGGCAAGGCAAGGCAAGGCAAGGCAAGGCAAGGCAAGGCAAGGCAAGGCAAGGCAAGGCAAGGCAAGGCAAGGCAAGGCAAGGCAAGGCAATGCAAGGCAAGGCAAACCCTCTCAAGGCAAATTCAGGCAAAGCAAGACAAGGCAAATCCAGCCGAGCTATGGTAAGGCAAGGCAAATCTACACAAGTGAAATCAGGACAAGGCAAAGCAAGGGAAATGCAGGCAAGGCAAATCCCGACAAGGCAAGGCAATGCACATCCACACAAGGCAAATCCAGGCAAGACAAGGCAAGGCAAATTCCCGGAAAGCAAATCCAAGTAAGACAAATCCAGGCATATCAAATCCAGTCAAGGAAACGCAAAGCTAATTCAGGCAAGTCAAATCAAGGCAAGACAAATCCAGGCAAGGCAAGGCAAATAAAATCCGTGCAATGAAAAACAAGGCAAATCCAGGCAAGGCATGGCAAGACATTCAGGGAAGGCAAATTCAGGCAAGGGAAGGAAGGTAAATCCAGGCAAGGGAAACCAGGTATTGCAAGGCAATGCAAGGCAAATCCCGGCAAGGCAAATCCAGGCAAGGCAAGGCAAGGCAAGACAAATTTAGGCAGGCCATTTCAGGCAAGTCTTATCCAGGCAAGGCAAATTCAGGCAAGGAAAGTCAAGGCAAATCCAGGAAAGGCAAATCAGGTATAACAAGGCAAAGAAAGGCAAATTCTGGCAAGGCAAATGCAGGCAAGGCAAAGCAAAGCAAATGCATGCAAGGAAAATGCAGGCAAGGCATACCCTGGCAAGGAAAGGAAAGGCAAATCCAGGCCAGACAAGGCAAGGCAAGGCAAATCCAGGTATGGCAAATAGAGGCAAGGCACAGCATGGCAAATGCAGGCAAGGCAAATCCAAGCAAAACAAACCCAAGCAAGGCAAAAGAAAGCTAATCTGGGCTAGGCTTATCCAGGCAACGGAATGCAAGGCAAATCCAAGCAAGCAATTCCAGACAAGGAAAATACAAGCAAGAGAAGGCAAGGCAAATCCAGGCAAGGCAAATCCAGCAAGGCAAGGCAAGGTAAATCCAGGTAATGCAAGAGAAAGCAAATCTAGGCAAGGCAAGGCAAAGCATATTCAGGCAAGGCAAGGCAAGGCAAGGCAAGGCAAATCCAGGGAAGGCAAGGCAAGAAATATCCAGGCAAGGCAAATCCAGGCAAGGAAAGGCAAGGCAAAATCAGGAAAGTCAAATAAAGGCAAAACAACGCTAGGCAAATCCAGACAAGAAAAATCCAGGCAAAGCAAGTAATGGCAAATCCAAGCATGGCAAGGCAAGGAAGGCCAGGCAAATTCTGGATAAAAAATCCAGGCAAGGCAAAGCTAGGCAAATCCAGGGAAGACAAATCCACACTAGGCAAAAAAATGCAAATCCAGGCAAAACAAATCCAGGCAAGGAATGGCAAGATAAGGCAAATCCAGGTATGTCAAATCCTGGCAAGGCGAGAAAAGGCAAATTCAGGCAAGGCAAATACAGACAAGGCAAGGGAAAGCAAATCCAGGCAAGACAAATTCAGGCAAGGAAAATCCAGGCATGGCAAATCCATGCAGGGCAAGGCAAGGCAAGTCAAATCCAGGCAACCAAATTCCGGCAAAGGGAAATCAGTGCAAGGCAAGGAAGGCAAATTTTGGCAGGGCATATCCAGGCAAGGCAAATCCATGGAAGGTAAATCCAGGCAAGGAAAGGCAAAGCAAATCAAGGAGAGGGAAACTAGGTATGGCAAGGCCAGGCAAGGCATATTCAGGCAAGGCAAATCGAAGGAAGAGAAATCCAGGCAAGAAAAGGTAAGGTTAATCCCGGCATGCCTTATCCAGGCAAGGAAAGGCAAATTAAGAAAAGGCAAATCCAGCAAGGCAAGGCAAGGCAAATCCAGTCAAGGTAAGGCAGGGCAAATGTGGGAAGAGCAAATCCAGGCAAGGCACGGCAAATGTAATACAGACAAGGTAGAGCAAGACAAATTCAGGCAAGTTAAATCCAGGCAAGGCAAGCGAAGGCAAATCCATACAAGGATAATCCAGGCAAGGTGAGGAAAGGCAAATCCAGGCAAGGCAAGGCAAATCCAGGAAAGGCAAATCGAGGAAAGGCAAATCCAGTCAAGGAAAATTCAGGCAAGGCAAATTTAGGCACTGTAAGGCAAAGAAAATACAGGCAAGGCAAATTCAGGCAAGGCAAGGAAAATACAGGCAACGCAAATCAAGGCAAGGTAAGACAAGGCAAATCGAGGCAAGGCAAATCCAGGCAAGGCAAGGCAAGGTAAATCCAATCAAGGAATATATACACAAGAGAAGACAAGTCAAATCCAGGGAAAGCAAATCCAGTTTAGGTAAATTCAGGCAAGGCAAATCCAGGCAAGTCAAATCCAGGCGAGGGAAATCCAGGCAAGGCAAACTCAGGCAAGGCAAGACAAACCCAGGCAAGGTAAATTCAGACAAAGCAAATCCAGGCAAGTCAAAACAAGGCAAGGCAAATTCAGGAAAGGCAAGACAAGGCGAATTGAGGCAAGGCAAATCCAAGCAGGACAAGGCAAGACAAGGCAAATCCAGGCAAGAAATATACAGGGAAGTCCAGGAAACACAAATTCAGAGAATGCAAATCCATGCAAGGGAAATCAAGGCAAGGCAAAACCAGTCAATTTAAGCCAAGGCAAATACAGGCAAGGCAAGTCAAGGAAAATCCAGGCAAGGCAAGGTTAATCCAAGCAAAACAAATCCAGGTTAGGCAAGTCAAGTCAAATCCAGGAAAGGCAATTCAAGGCAAACCCAGGAAAAAGCAATCCAGTCAAGGCAAGGCAAGAGAATCCCAGGCAACGCAAAACCAGGCAAGGCAAATCCAGGAAAATAAAGAAAAGGTAACTCCAGAAAAGGCAAGTAAGGGCAAAGAAAGCAAATCTAAATAAGGCAAATCCAGGCAAGGAAAATTTAGGTAAGGCAAACCCAGGAACGGCAAGGCAAGGCCAATCAAGGAAAGGCAACAAAAGGCAAATACAGGCAAGGGAAGCCAAGGCAAGATAAAGTAAATCCAGAAAAGGCACGCCAAGGCAAGGCAAGACAAATCCGTAAAACGCAAGGCAAGGCAAAACAAGTCAAATCCAGGCAAGAAAAATAAGGTCAAGGCAAACCCAAGAAGGAAAATCCAGGCAATGTAAATCCAGGCAAGGCAAATTCAGCCAATGCAACGCAAGGCAAACCCAGGCAAGGCAAATTCAGCCAATGCAAGGCAAGACAAATTCAGGCAACGCAAAGCAAGGCAAATCCAGGCAAGGCAAAGCAAGGCAAATCCAGGCAAGGCAAGGAAAGTCTAATCCAGGTAAGTCAAATCCAGGCAAGGTAAGGCATGGCAAATTCAAAGAAGGCAAATTCATTCAATGCAAATGCAGTCAAAAGAAGGCAAGGCAAATCCAGGCAAGGCAAATCCAGGTGAGGCAAATCAAGGCAAGGCAAACTCAGGCATGGCAAGGCAAGGCAAGAGAAGGCAAATCCATGCAAGGCAAAACCAAACATGGCAAATCTGGGCAAGGCAGATCCAGTCAAATCAGAAAAGGCAAGGCAAGGCAAATCCATGCAAGTGAAGCCAAGGAAAGGAAAGGCCAGACTAGGCAAGGAAAGACAAGGCAAGGGAAGAAAAGTCAAGGGAAATCCAGGCAAGGCAAATCTCGGCAAGGCAAATCCAGGCAAGAAAATTTAGGCACTACAAGGCAAGGCGAATCCTGGCAAGGCAAATCCAGGAAAGGCAAATCCAGTAAAAAAAAATCCAGGCAAGGCAAATTTAGGCACTGCAAGGCAAAGCAAATACAGGAAGGCAAATGCAGGCAAGGCAAGGCAAATTCAGGCAAAGCAAATCAAGGCAAGGTAAGGCAAGGCAAATCGAGGCAAGACAAATCCAGGCAAGACAAGGCAAGGCAAATCCAGACAAGAATTATACAGGCAAGAAAAGGCAAGTCAAATCCAAGGAAAGCAAATCCAGTCTGGGTAAATTCAGGCAAGGCAAATCCAGAAAAGGCAAACCCAGGCAAGGGAAATTCAGGCAAGGCAAATCCAGGCAATACAAATTTAGCCAAGGCAAACCCAGCAAAGGAAAATTCAGGCAAGGCAAATCCAGGCAAGTCAAAACAAGGCAAGGCAAGGAAAGTCCAGACAAGGCAAATTCAGGAAAGACAAAACAAGGCAAATTGAGGCAAGGCAAATCCAAGCAGAACAAAGCAAGACAGGGCAAATCCAGGAAAAAAATATACAGGGAAGTTCAGGCAACCCAAATTCAGGAAACGCAAATCCAGTCTAAGAAATTGAGGTAAGGTAAATAAAGGCAAAGCATATCCAGGCAAGGGAAATCAAGGAAAGGCAAAATCAGAAAATTCAAGCCAAGGCAAATCCAGGCAAGGCAAGGCAAGGAAAGAAAAGGCAAGGTTAATTCAAGCAAAACAAATCCAGGTAAGGCAAGTCAAGGCAAATCCAGGAAAGCCAAATCCAGGCAAGGCAAGGCAAAAAAATTTCAGGCAAAAGAAATCCAATCAAGGCAAGGCAAGGGAAACCCAGGCAAGGCAAATCCACGAAAATCAAGGAAAGGCAAATTCAGAAAAGGCAAGTAAAGGCAAACAAAGCGAATCCCCGTAAGGCAAATCCAGGTAAGAAAATCCAGGTAAGGCAAACCCAGGAATGGCAAGACAAGGCAAGGCAAACCCAGGCAAGTCAAATACAGGAAAGGCAAATGCAGGCAAGACAAATCCAGGCAAATCAAGAAAAGGCAACGCAAGGCAAATCCAGGCAAGGGAAGCCAATGCAAGGTAAGGTAAATCCAGGAAAGGCACGCCAAGACAAGGCAAGGCAAATCCAAGAAAAGCAAGGCAAGGCAAAACAAGTCAAATCCAGGCAAGAAAAATCAGGTTAAGGCAAACCCAAGAAGGAAAATCCAGGCAATGTAAATCCAGGCAAGGCAAATCCAGGCTCTGTAAGACAAGGCAAATCCAGGCAAGGCAAATTCAGCCAATGCAATGCAAAACAAATCCAGGCAAGGCAAATTCAGCCAATGCGAGGCAAGGCAAATCCAGGCAAGGCAAAGCAAAGCAAGACAAATCCAGGCAAGGCAGGGAAAGGCTAATCCAGGTAAGGCAAATCCAGACAAGGTAAGACACGGCAAATTCAAAGAAAACAAATCCATTCAATGCAAATGCAGTCAAGGGAAGGCAAGGCAAATCCAGTCAAGGCAAATCCAGGTGAGGCAAATCAAGGCAAGGCAAACTCAGGCACGGCATGGCAAGGCAAGGGAAAGCAAATCCAGGCAAGGAATACCCAGGAATGGCAAATCCAGGCAAGACAAATCCAGTCAAGTAAAGGGAAGGCAAAAAAAGAAAAATCCATGCAAGTCAAGACAAGGAAAGAAAAGGCTAGAGCAGGCAAGGAAAGCAAAGGAAAGGCAAGACAAGTCAAGGGAAATCCAGGCAAGGCAAATCTAGGCAAGGCAAATTCAGGCAAGAAAAATGTAGGCAAGAAAAATTCAGGAACTGCAAGGCAAGGAGAATCCTGGCAAGGCAAATCCAGGCAAGGCAAGGCAAATCCAGGAAAGGCAAATCCAAGCAAAATAAGGCAAGGCAAGGCAAGGCAAGGCAAACCCAGTCAAAGCAAATCCAAGCAAAGTAAGGCAAGGCAAGGCAAAGCAAGGCAAATCGCGGAAAGGCAAATTCCGGCAAGGCAAGGCAAGGCAAGGCAAATGCAGGCACAACAAGGCAAGACAACGCAAATCCAGGCAAGAAATACACAGGAAAGTAAAGGCAAGGCAAATCCAGGGAAAGAAACCCAGTCTAGTAAAATCCAGACAAGGCAAATCCAGGTAAGGCAAATCCAGAGAAGAGAAATCCAGGCAAGGCAAGGCAAGTGAAATCCAGAAAAGGCAAGAAAAGGAACGGCAAGGCAAGTCTTGGAAATGTAAATCCAGACAAGGGAAAACAAGGCAAATCCAGTCAAGGCAAGAAAAGGCAAATCCAGACAAGGAAAACCCAGAAACGGGAAGGCAAGGTTAATCCAGGAAAAAGAAATTCAGGCAAGGCAAATATTGGCAAGGCAAATCCATGCAAGGCAAGGCAAGGTAAATTCAGGCAAGGCAAATCCAGGCAAGGCAAGGAAGGCAATTCCAGGCAAGGCAAGGCAAGGGAAGGCAAATCCAGGCAAAACAAATACAGGCAAGGAAAGGCAAGGCAAATTTAGGGAAGACAAATCCAGGCAAGGCAAGGAAAGCAAATTCAGGCTAGGCAAGGCAAGACAAATCCAGGCAAAATAAATCCTGGCAAAGCAAGTCAAGCCAAGGCATATCCAGGCAAGGCAAAACCAGACAATTCAAAGCAAGGCAAATCCAGGTAAGGCAAATTCATGCAATGCACGATAAGGCAAATCCAGAAGAGAAAACTTGAGGCAAGTTTTAGGCAAGGTAAATCCAGGCAGGGCAAATCCAGGCAAGTCAAGGCAAGGTAAATTCAGGCAAGGCAAATCCAGGCAAGGCAAGGAAGGCAATTCCAGGCAAGGCAAGGCAAGGGAAGGCAAATCCAGGCAAAACAAATACAGGCAAGGCAAATCCAGACAAGGCAAATCCAGTCTATGTAAATCCAGGCAAGGCAAGGCAAGAAAAACCCTGGCAAGGCAAATTAAGGGAAGACAGATCCAGACAAGACAAATCCATGCATGGCAAGGGAAGGCAAAGCAAATTCAGGCAAGCCAAAACAAGTCAAGGCAAACCAAGGCAAGGAAAACCAAGGCAAGGCAAGGCGAATCCAGGCAAAACAAATCCAGTCAAGTCAAGGAAAGGGAAATCCAGGCAAAGCAAAGAACGTCAAAGCTAATCAAGACAAGTCAAATTCAGGCAAGGCAAGGCAAAACCAGGAAAGGCTAATCCGGCCAAGGCAAACTCAAGCAAGGCAAACCCAAGCAAGGTAAATCCAGGCAAGCAAATCCCGGCAAGGCAAAACCATGCAAAGGATGTCAAGATAAGGCAAATTCAGGAAAGGCAAATGCAGGCAATGCAAATCCAGGCAAGGCAAGGCAAGGCAAAGCAAAACCAGACAAGGCAAATCCAGGAAAGGCTATGGAAGAAAAATTCAGGCAAGGAAAATCTAGGAAAAGGAAAACAAGGCAAGGCAAGGCAAATCTTGTAAAGGCAAATCCAGGCAAAAGAAGGCTAAACAAATCCAGGCAAAACAAGAAAAGGCAACTTCAGGAAAGGGAAATTCAAGCAAGGTAATGCAAGTCAAATCTAGGAAAGGGAAATCCAGGCAAGACAAGGCAAGGCAAATCCTGGCAAGCAAATACAGGCAAAGCATGGCAAGGTAAATACAGTCAAGGCAAATCCAAGCAAGGCAAATCAAAGTAAGGAAAGTCTAGGAAAGGCAAATGCAGGAATGGAAAGGCAAGGCAAATACAGGCAAGGCAAACCCAGGTAAGAAAAATCCAGGCAAGGGAAATCCAGGCTAATAAAGGCAAGGCAAATCCAGGCAAGGCAAATCCAGGTAAGGAAAATCCAGGCAAGGCAATTCCAGGCATGGCAAAAGAAGATAGGGCAAAAGAAGATAGGGCAAAACAAAGCAAGGAAAAGCAAATCCAAGCAAGATAAATCCAGTCAAGGCAAATCCAGTTAAATCAAAACAAGGCAAGACAAGGAAAATTTCAGCAAGGCAAATCCAGGCAAGGCAAGGCAAGGCAAAGCAAATTCATGCATGGCAAATCCATGCAAGGTAAGGCAAGGATAATCGAGGCAAGGCAAATCCAGTTAGGGCAAGGCAAGACAAGGCAAATCCAGGCAAGAAATATACAGGCAAGTACAGTCAAGACAAATCCAGGCAAGGTAAATCCAGGCAAGACAATCCCAGGCAAGGCAAATCCATGCAAGAAAAGAAAAGATAAGTCAAATTTATGCAACGCAATTCCAGGCAAGGCAAATCCAGTCAAGAAAAATTCAGTCAAGGAAAATTCAGGCAAAGTAATTCCAGGCACTTCAAGGCAAAGCAAATACAGGAAAGGCAAATGAAAGCATGGCAAGAGAAATACGGGAAAGGCAAATAAAGACAAGACAAGGCAAGGCAAGGCAAGGCAAAAAAAAAAAATCCAGACAAGGCAAAGGAAGGCAAATCCAGGCAAGAAATATACAGCCGGGAAAAGGCAAGTCAAATCCAGTGAAAGAAAATCCAGTCTAGGTAAATCCACGCAAGGCAAATTTATGCAAAAGAAATTTAGGCAAGGCAAATTCAGACAAGGGAAATACAGCCAAGGCAAACCCAGGCAAGGCAAATCCAGGCAAGGCAAACTAAGGCAAGACGAATCCAGGCAATGCAAATCCATGCAAGGCAAGGGAAGGCAAGGCAAATCAAGTTAAAACAAGGCAAGGCAAATCCAGGCAAGGC
>JAPYYA010001498.1:0-17029 GCA_028533165.1 Leontopithecus rosalia | reverse complement strand
AATTAGGTTTCTGAGTGGACGCCCAGTTTATTGATTCCCAGTGCTGGAATCCGAGCAACCCACTGTGCCGGCCAAAACAGCAGTAATAAGGCTGATGGTGCTCCTCTGCCTGGGAATCTCCGGTCTGACTTTCTTATTGAGGCCGCAACAAGTGTCTCTGCCTTCCCAGAGCTTTAAGCATTAGTCAGTAGGGGAACCAAGCCCTTCCACTCTACACGAAGGGCTGCCGCACTGAGACGCCGGCAAAACCGCTGCGCCAGCCACAAGAGTCACGCTGGCGACCCGTGGGGCCCCTCCACTGAGAATCTTCTGGTCCGTGAGTGACGAAAATTTGCTAGAAAGTGTGGCGTCCTCTCGTTCTCTGGGCTTTCATCGGGAGCTACAATCCCGAGCTGTCAGTGATCAGCCATCTTGGATCTCTCCTCGGAATTGTTTTACCTTGCCGTGCTCTGCCTTGATCTGCCTTGCTTTTAATTTCCTTACCTAGCCTTGCCTGAAATTATTTTGCCTGGAATTGCCTTGCATTGACTTGCCTTGCCAGGAATTTTCTTGCCTGGAATTGCCTTGAGTTGCCTTGACTTCTCTAGCCTTGCCTTGCCTGGAATTGCCTTGTATTTCCCGGCCTTGCCTGAAATTGCCTAGTTTGAAATTGTTTTGCCTTGCCTTACCTGGTGTTGCCTTGCCTGGATTTGCCTTGCCTTGCCTTGCCTGGATTTGACTTTCCTGAAATTGCTCTGCCTTACAATACGTGGAATTGCCTTGCCTGGAACTGCCTTGCCTTGCCTGGAACTGCCTTGCCTGGATTTGCTTTGCTTGCCTTGCCTTTCCTAGAATTGTCTTGCCTGAAATTGCTTTGCCTGGAATTGCCTTGTCTTTCCTTGTCTTGACTTATTTTACCTTGCCTTTCCTTGCCTTGCCTGGTATTTCCTTGCCTTTCCTGGAATGTTTCTGCATTGTCTTGCTTTGTGTAGCCTGGAATTTCCGTGCCTAGAATTGCCTTGCCTTGGCTTGCCTTGCTTTGCCTGGAGTTGCAATGCATGTAATTGCCTTGCTTTGCCTTGTCTTGCCCAGAACTCAACTGCCTTGCATTACCTTGCCTGAAATTTTTCTTTGCCTTGCCTTGCCTGGAATTGCCTTGCCTTTTATTGCCTGGAATTGCCTGTCCCAGAATTGCCATGCATTTCCTTGCCTTTCTTTGTGTGGGATTGCCTTGCCTAAAATTTTCTTGCCAGAAATTGTCTTGCATGGAATTGACTTCCCTTGCCTTGTCTTTTGTTGTCTTGCCTTGCCTGGAATTGCCTAGCCTAAAATTACCTTGTCTTGCCTTGCCTGAAATTGACTTGCCTGAAATTGACTCTTATTGCCTTGCCTTGCCTTGCCTTATTGTGCCTAAAATTGACTTTCCTGAAATTGTCTTGTGTTGCCTTCCCTTGACTAAAAGAGCTTTGCCTGGTATTGGCCTACATTGCCTTGCCCTGCCTTGCCTGAAATTTCCTTGCCTAGAATTGCACTGCTTTCCCTTGCATTTCCTTGCCTAGCCTAAAACTGCCTTGCCTGGAATTGCCTTACCTTGCCTTGCCTTGCCTGGAATTTCCTTGCTTGTAATTGCCTTGCATTGCACTGCCTTGTCTTTCCTTGCTTTTCCTTGCCTGGAACTGCCCTAGCTTGCCTTCTCTGGAATAGCCTTCCCTGGAATTGCCTTGTCTTGCCTTGCCTTGACTGTAGTTGCCTTGTTTTGAATTACCTTGTCTTGCCTTTTCTCGCCTGAAATTGCCTTGCCTAGAATTGAATTGACTTGCCTTACCTTGCCTTCCCTGGAATTGCCTTGCCTCAAATTGCCTTTTCTTGCCTCACCTGAAATTATCTTGTCTGGAATTGCCTTGCCTTGCCTTGCCTGGAATTGCCTTGCCTTGCCTTGTCTGAAATCGCCTTGCCTTAAATTGCCTTTACTACAATTGTCTAGCCTAAAATTGTTTTGTCTTGCCTTGCCTGGATTTGTCTTGCCTTTCTTTTTTTGGAACTGACATTCCCACAATTTCATTTCATTGCCTTGCCTTTTCTTGCTTGGGATTGCCTTGCCTGGAATTGTCTTTGCTGAAATTGCCTTGGTTGGCCTTCGGTTGCCTTGATTGAAATTTCCTAGCCTGTAATTTCTTTGCCTTGCCTAGCCTGAAATTGCCTCTTTTTGCCTTGCCTTGCCTTGTGTTGTCTTGCGGTGCCTAAAATTGACTTTCCTGAAATTGCCTTGCATTACCGTGCCTTGCCTAAAAGAGCCTTGATTAAAATTGCCCTACATTGCCTTGCCCTGCCTTGCCTGGAATTGTCTTGCTTAGAATTGTGCTGCTTTCCCTTTGCTTTTTCTTGCCTAGCCTAGATTTGCCTTGCCTGAAATTGACTTGCCTTGCCTTGACTGGAATTGACTTGCTTGACTTGCCTGGAATTTTCTTGCTTGGAATTGCCTTGCATTTCATTGCCTTGCCTTGACTTGCTTTTCCTTGCCTGGGATTACCTGGCCTTACCTTCCCTGAAATAGTCTTCCATTGAATTGCCTTGTCTTCCCTTGTTTTGACTGGAATTGCCTTGCTTCGAATTGCCTTGCCTTGGCTTGTCTCTCCTGGAATAGCCTTGCCTTGAATTGCCTTTCCTTGCATTGCATTACCTTGCCTTGAATAGAATTGCCTTGCCTGCAATTGCCTTGCTTTGACTTAGCTGGAGTTGCCTTGCCTGGAATTGCCTTTCCCTGCATTTTCTTGTTTTACCTTTCCTGGAATTGCCTTTCGAGAAATTGCCTTGCCAAGAATTGCTCTGCCTTGCATTTTCAAAAATTGCCTTTCCTGGAATTTTCTTGCCTTAAATTGCCTTGCCTTACCTGGAATTGCTTTGCCTAGAATTGCATTGAATTTCCTTACCTTGCCTTGACTGGAATTGTCTTGCCTCAAATTGCCTTTCCTTGCTTTGCCTGGAAATACCTTGTCTGAAATTGCCTTGCTTGAAATTTTTATGCCTTGTTGGAAATTTTCTTGCATTGCCTTGCCTTGCCTAGCCTGGAATTGCCCTGTCTGGAATTGCCTTGTGTTGGCTTGCTTTGCCTTGACTACAATTGCCTTGCATTGACTAGAATTGCCTTGTCTTGCCTTGCCTTGTCTGGAATTGCCCTGCCTGGAATTTTCCTACTTTGCCTTGCCTTGCCAGAAATTGCCGTGCCTGAAATTGCCCTGCCTTTCCTTGCCTTTCCTATAATTACCTTGCCTTGCCTTGCCCTGCTGTGCCTAAAATTTATTTTTCTAAAATTGCCTTGAATTGCCTTGCCTTGACAAAAAGATACTTGCCTGGAATTGCCCTATATACCCTTGCCCTGCCTTGCCTGAAATTGCCTTGCTTAGAATTGCCCTACCTTTCCTTGCCTCTTTCTTCCTTGCCTGAATTTTTTTTTGCTTGGGATTGCTTTGCATTGCATTGCCTTGCCTTGCCTGAAATTGCATTGCCTGGAATGTCCTCGCCTTGCCTTTTTTGCTTGCCTGGAATTTCTGTACCTAGAATTTTTTGCCCTGCCTTGCCTTGCATTGCTTGAAATTGCCTTACCGGGAATAGCCTTCCCTTGCCTTGCCTTGATTAGAGCTGCCTTGTCCTGCGTTGTCTTGTCTTGCTTGGAATTGCCTTGCCTGAAATTGCCTTGTCTTGCCTTGTCTGGAGTTGCCTTCCCTGGAATTGCCTTTCCTGGGTTTGCCTTTCCCTGCCTTCTCTTGCCTTAATTTTTCTGGATTGCTTTTCCAGCAATTTCCTTGCCTGGTATTTCCCTGCCTTGCATTGCCTGGAGTTGCCTTCCTCAAATTTCCTCGTTTTGGCTTACCTAAAATTGCCTTGCCTGGAATTGCCTGACTCTGCCTTGTCTTGCCTTGTCTTGCCTGAAATTGCCTTTCCTGCAATTGCCTTGCCTAGAATTGCATTGCCTTGCCTTGCCTTCCCTTGCTTGCACTGCCTGAAATTACCTTGCCTGCCATTGCATTGTCTTGCTTTGCATTACCTTGCCTAGAATTTACTTGCCTGGAATTGCCTTGCCTCGAATTGTCTTGCCTTGCCATACCTGGAATTGTCTTGCCTGGAATGGCCTTGCTTTTCCTTGCCTGGAATTGCCTTGCTTTTTCTTGCCTGGAATTGCCCTGCCTTGCCTTCCCTGGAATAGCTTTGCGTGGAATTGCCTTGTCTTGCCTTTCCTTGACTGCAATTGCCTTGCTTGGAATTGCCTTGCCTCTTCTTTCCTCACCTGGAATTGCCTTGCCTAGAATTGCCTTGACTTGCGTTGCCTTACCTTGCCTTGACTGGAATTACATTGTCTGGAATTGTCTTGCCTTGCCTTAGCTAGAATTGCATTGCCTGGAAATACCTTTTTCTGTTTTTCTTTCTTTGCATTGCCTGGAATTGTCTTTCCAGAAGTTGCCTTGCCTGGAATTGCCAGGAATTGCATTGCCTGAAATTGGCTTGCCTTGCATTGCCTTTTCTTACCTTGAGTTGCCTTGCCTGAAACTGGCCTGCCTTGCGTTCTTTTGCCTTGCATTGAATTTTCTTGCCTGGAATCTTTTTGCCTTGCTGAGAATTTTCTTGCATTGCCTTTTTCTCCTAGCCTGGAATTGCCCTGTCTGAAATTGCCTTGCTTTGGCTTGCCTTGCCTTGCCTATAATTGTCTTGCCTTGCCTTGTGTTGAATGGAATTGTTCTGCCTAGAATTGCCCTGCCTTGCCTTCCCTTGCCAAAAAATGTCCTACCTGCTATTTCCCTGCCTTGTCTTGCCTTTCCCGGAATTGCCTTGCCTTGCCTTGCCTTGCCTTGCCTTGCCTTGCCTTGCCTTGCCTTGCCTTGCCTTGCCTTGCCTTGCCATGCCTTGCCTTGCCTTGCCTTGACTTGACTTGCCTTGCCAGGATTTGCCTTGCCTGAAATTTCCTTGCCTAACCTTGCCTGAAAATTAGTGGTCTGGAAGTACCTTGCATTGACTTGCCTTGCCAGGAATTTTTCTGCCTGGAATTGCTTTGCCTTGCCTTTCCTGGAGTTTTCTTGCCTGGAATTGCCTTTTCTTGCCTTGCCTTTCCTTGCCTTGCCTTGACTTGACTTGACTTGCCTGGAACTGCCTTGTCTTATTTTGTCTTGCCTTGCCTTGTCTTTCCATGCCTAGAATTGCCATGCATGGAATTGCCTTGCCTGGAATTTCTTTGCCTTTCCTTGCCTGGACTTTCTTTGCCTTGCCTTTTCTTGCCTTGATAGAAATTGCCTTGCGTTCCTTTAATATTTTTGCGTTGCATTGCTTTGCCTAGCCTCGAAGAGCCCTGCTGGAATTGTTTTAACTTGGCTTTCCCTTACTTGCCTGGAATTCCCTACCCTATAATTGCCTTGCCTTGTCTTGCCCAGAACTGACCTGCATTGCATTACCTTGCCTGATATTTCCCTGCCTGGAATTTCACCGCCTTGGCTTGCCTTTGCATGCCTGGAATTCACTTTCCAATAATTGCCTTTCATTGCCTTGCCTTTTCTTGCATGGGATTGCCTTGCCGGGGGTTGTCTTGCCTGGAATTGCCTTGCCTTGCTTTCCGTTGCCTTGCACTGCCTCGAATTGCCTAGCCTGGAATTGCCTTGCCTTGCCTGGAATTTCCTTACCTGAAATTGCCTCTCCTTGCCTGGTCTTGCCATGCCTAAAATTGACTTTTCTGAAATTGCCTTGTGTTGCCTTGCCTTGCCTCAAAGAGCCTTCTCTGGAATTGCCCTACATTGCCTTGCCCTTCCTTGCCTGGAATTGCCTGACCTAGTATTGCACTGCTTTCCCTTGCCTTGCCTTGCCTAGAATTGCCTTGCCTGAAATTTTCTTGCTTGGATTTGCCTTGCATTGCATTACCTTGCCTTGCCTTGCTTTTCCTTGCCTGGAATTGTCATGCCTTGCCTTCCATGAAATAGCCTTGGGTGGAATTGTCTTATCTTGCCTTGCCTTGACTGCAATTGCCTTGCTTTGAATTGCCTTGCCTTTCTTCACCTGGAATTGCCTTGCCTAAAGTTGCCTTGACTTGCGTTGCCTTGCCTTGCCTTGCCTTGACTAAAATTGCCTTGGCTGCAATTGTCTTGTCTTGGCTTAGCTGGAATTGCCATTTCCAGAAATACCTTTCCCTACCTTGTCTTGCCTTGTCTTGCTAGAAATTGCCTTTCTGGCAGTTTTCTTGCTTTGAATTGTCTTGACTTGCATTGCCAGTAATTGCCTTGCCTGAAATAGTCTTGCCTTGCATTGCCTTGACTTGCCTGAAATTTACGTTCCTGAAATTGCCTTGCATTGACTTGTCTTGCCAGAAATTTCCTTGCGTTGAATTGTTTTGCCTTGCCTTGTTTTACCTTGCCTTGCCTAAAATTGCTTTGCCCGGAATTGCCTTGCCTGGAATTGTCTTGATTTGCCTTACCTGGAATTGCCATGCCTGGAATTTCCTTGCATAGCCTTGCTTTTCCTTGCCTGGAATTGCCCTGCCTTGCCTTTTCTAAAATAGCTTTGCATGGAATTGCAGTGTCTTGCCTTGCCTTGGCTGCAATTGCCTTGCTTTGAATTGCCTTTCCTTTCATTTCCTCGCCTGGAATTACCTTCCCTAGAATTACCTTGCCTTGCCTTGACTGGAATTCCCTTGCCTGGAATTGTCTTGCCTTGCCTTAGCTGGAACTGCCTTGCCTGAATATAACTTTCCCTGCCTAGTCTTGTCTTGCCTTGCCTGGAATTGCCTTTTCTTGCATTGCCAGGAATTGCCTTGCCTGAAATTGCCTTGCCTTGCATTTCCTTGCCTTGCCTAGAATTGCATTCCCTTGCCTTTTGTTGCCTTGCATGGAATTGTCTTGCCTGTAATTGCCTTTCCTTGTCTTGCCTGGAATTTCCTTGTCTGAAATTGCCTTCCCTTGTCTTATCTTGCCTTCCCTGGAATTGCCTTGCCTTGTCTTGCCTAAAATTACCTTACCTGTAATTGACCTTTTCTGCCTTACCTTGCCTTGCCTCGAATGGCCTTGCTTGGAATTTCACTGCCTTGCCTTGTGTCGAACTGCCTTACCTGAAATTTCCCTGCTTTATTTAACCTTTCTTTTTCTTGAATTGCCTTGCCCAGAATTGGCCTGCTTTGCCTTGTTTTGCTTTGCATTGAATTCACTTGCCTGGAATTTTTTTGCCTTGCTGGAAATTTTCTTGCATTGCATTTTCTTGCCTAGCCTGGAATTGCCCTGTCTGGAATTTCCTCGCTTTGGCTTGCCTTGCCTTGCTGGAATTACCTTGCCTAGAATTGTCTTGCCTTGCCTTGCGTTGTCTGGAATTGCCCTGCCTGGAATTTCCCTGCCTTGGATTCCCTTGCCTGGAATTGCCTTGCCTTGCCTTGTCTGGATTTGCCTTGCCTGCAATTTCCTTGCCTTGCATTGTCTGAAATTGCCCTGCCTAGAATTGCCCTGCTTTGGCTTGCCTTGCCTGGAATTGCCTTGCCTTGCCTTGCCTTGTCTGGATTTGCCTTGCCTGCAATTTCCTTGCCTAGCCTTGCCTGGAATTGCCTGGCCTAGCCTTACCTGAAATTTTCTTTCATTGACTTGCCTTGCCAGAAATTTTCTTGCTTAGAATTGTCTTGCCTTGCCTTGCCTTGTCTTACCTTGCCTGGAATTGCCTTGACTTTCCTGGACTTACCTGGAATTGCCTTTCCTGGAATTTCTTTATTTTGCCTTGCCCTGCTTGTGATTGTCCTGCCTTGCCTTGACTTGCTTGGAATTTCCTTGGCTTGCCTTGTGTTGACTGGATTTGCCTTGCCTGCAATTTTCTTGTCTAGACTTGCCTGAAATTTACTTTCCTGAAATTGTTTTGCATTGACTTGCCTTGCCAAAAATTTTTCTTGCGTGGAATTGCGTTGCCTTGCCTTGCTGTGCCTTGTTTTGCCTTGCCTTGCCTAGAATTGCTTTGCCTGGAATTGTCTTGATTTGCTTTACCTGGAATTTCCATGCCTGGAATTGCCTTGCATTGCCTTGATTTTTCTTGTCTGGAATCGCCCTGTCTTGCTTTTCCTAAAATAGCCATGTGTGGAATTGCCATGTCTTGCCTTGCCTGGAACTTCCTTGACTTTCCTGGCCTTGCCTCGAATTGCCTTTCCTGGAATTTCCTCGTTTTGCCTTGCCTTGCCTGGAACTGCCTAGCCTGGAATTGCCTTGTCGTGCCTTGCCTGAAATTTCCTTGTCTTGCCTTGCGTTGCCTGGAATTGACTTTTCTGCAGTTGCTTAGCCTGGAATTTTCTTGCCTTACCCATAAATACCTTGTCTTGCCTTGTCTTACCTTGCTTTGCCTTTCCTAGCCTTGCCTCGCCCAGAATTGCCTTGCCTGGAGTTGCCTTGCCGGAAATTACCTTGCCTTTCCTTGTTTTGATTTTGTTTGCATTGCCTTTCCTTGCTTTGCCTGGTATTGCCTTCCCTTGCATGGAATCTTTTAGCATCGCCTTGCTTTGCATAGCCTGAAATTGCCCTGCCTGGAATTGCCTTGACTTGGCTTGCCTTGCCTTCCCTGGAATTTCCTTTTCTATAATTGCCTTGCCTTGTCTTGCTCGAAACTGATCTGCCTTGCATTATCTTGCCTGAAATTTCCCTGCCTAGAATTGCCTTGCCTTTTCTTGCCTGGAATTGAATTTTCCGGAATTACCTTGCAGTGCCTTGCCTTTTCTTTCATGGGATTGCCTTGCCTGGAATTGTCTTGCCTGGAATTACCTTGTCTTGCCTTGCCTTTCATTGCCTTGCATTGCCCAAAATGTACTAGCCTAAAATTGCATTGCCTTCCCTTGTCTGAAATTTCCTTGCCTGGAATTGACTCTCTTTGCCTTGCCTTGCCTTGCCATGCCTAAAATTGACTTTCCTAAAATTGCCTTGCGTTGCTTTGCCTTGCCTAAAAGAGCCTTGTCTGGAATTGCCCTACATTGCCTTGCCCTGC
This sequence comes from Leontopithecus rosalia, assembly GCA_028533165.1. Taxonomy (NCBI): domain Eukaryota; kingdom Metazoa; phylum Chordata; class Mammalia; order Primates; family Cebidae; genus Leontopithecus; species Leontopithecus rosalia. The sequence goes on along the minus strand of JAPYYA010001498.1, from coordinate 8,074 downwards.
CTTGCCTGGAATTGCCTTTCCTAGAATTACACTGCCTTCCCTTGCTTTGCCTTGCCTATCCTAGAATTGCCTTGCCTGGAATTGCCTTGCCTGGAATTGCCTTGCCTGGAATTACCTTGTCTTGACTTGCCTGGAATTTCCTTGCTTGGAATTTCCTCGCAATGCCTTGCCTTGCTTTTCCTTGCCTGGAATTGCCCTGCCTTGCCTTCCCTGTAATAGCCTTGCCTGGAATTGCTGTGTCTTGCCTTGCCTTGACTGGAGTTGCCTTGTTTCGAATTGCCTTGCCTTGCCTTTCCTCACTTGGAATTAATTGCGTTGCCTATACTTGCCTTGCCTTGTGTCACCTTACCTTTCCTTTACTGAAACTGCTTTGTATTGCCTTATTTTGCCTTCCATGGAATTGACTTGCCTCGCATTACCTTTCCTTGTCTTGCCTAAAATTACTTTTTTTGAAATTGCCTTGCCTTGCCTTGCCTGAAATCACCTTACCTGTAATTACCTTTTCTGCAACTGTCTTGCCTGGAATTCCCTTTTTCCCTTGCCTGGAATTGTCTTTTCCATAATTGCTTTGCATTGCCTTGCCTTTCCTTGCATGAGATTGCCTTGTCTGGAAATGTCTCCTTGAATTGCCTTGGCTTGCCTTGGGTTTACTTGCCTTGCCTTGCCTGAAATTGCCAAGTCTGGAATTGCCTTCTCTTTTCTTGTCTTGTCTTGTCCTGTCTGGAATTGCCTTGCCTGGAATTGCCTCTTTTTGCCTTGCCATGCCTTGCATTGCCCTGCCATTTCTAAAGTTTTCTTTTCTGAAATTGCCTTGCATTGCCTTGCCTTGCCTAAAAGAGCCTTGCCTAAAATTGCCCTAAATTGCCGTGTCCTGCTTTGCCTGGAATTACTTTGCCTAGAATTGTGCTGCATTCCCTTGCCTTGCCTTCTCTAGCCTAAAATTGCCTTTCCTGGAATTGTCTTGCCTTGCCCTGCCTGGAATTTCCTTGCTTGGAATTGCCTTTCATTGCATTGCCTTCCCTTGTTTTCTTTTTCTTCTTTGGAATTGCCCTGCATTGCCTTCTCTTGGAATAGCCTTGCATGAAATTGCCTTTCTTGCCTTGCCTTGACTTAAATTATCTTGCCTCGAATTACCTTACCTTTCCTTTTCTCAACTGGAATTGCATTACCTAAAATTGTCTTGTCTTGCCTTGACTTGCCTTGCCTTGCCTTGACTGGAATTGCCTTGCCTGCAATTGTCTTGCCTTGCCTTAGCTGAAATTTCCTGGCCTGGAAAAACCTTTTCCTGCCTTGTCTTGCCTTGCCTTGCCTGAAATTTCCTTTTTTGGCAACTGCCTCGCTTGGAATTGCCTTGCCTTGCGTTACCAGGAATTGACTTGCCTTAAATTGCCATGCCTTGTGTTGCCTGGAATTGCCTTGTGTATAATTGCATTGCATTGCCTTACCTTGCCTTGACTGGAATTGCCTTGCCTGGAATTGCCTTTTTTCCCCTTGCCTGGAATTTCCTTGTCTGAAATTGCCTTGCCTTGCCTTGTCCTGCCTTGCCTGGAATTGTCTTTCCTTGCCTGAAATCGCCTTGCCAATAATTTTTTTTTGCTTTTGCTTGCCTTGCCTAGAATTGCCTTGCCTGGGATTGCCTTTTCCTGCCTTCTCTTGCCTTAATTTTATTGGTATTGCCTTTCTGGCAATTGCCTTGCCTGGAATTGCACTGCCTTGCAATGACTGGATTTGACTTCCTTAGAATTGCCTTGCCTTGCCTTCCCTAAAATTGACTTGACTGGAATTGCCTTTCTCTGCCTTGTCTTGCCTTGCCTTGCCTGGAAATGCCTTTTCTGCAATTGTCTTGTCAAAAATTGCATTGCCTTGTCTTGCTTTCCACTGCCTTGACTTGCTCGAAATTGCCTTGCTGGCATTGCCTTGCCTTGCCTTGCTTTGCCTTGCCTAGAATTGCCTTGCCTGAAATTGCCTTGCCTGGAATTGTCTTGTCTTGCGTTACCTGGAATTTTGTTGCCTAGAATTGCCTTGCATTGCCTTGCACTTTCTTGCCAGAAATTTCCCTGCCTTGCCTTCCCAGGAATAGCCTTGAGTAAAATTGCCTTGTCTTGCCTTGCCTTGACTGCAATTGCCTTGCTTCAAATTGCCTTGCCTTGACATTCCTTGCCTGGAATTGCCTTGCCTAGAATTGCCTTTCCTTGCCTTGCCTTCACTGGAATTGCCTTGCCTGGAATTGTCTTCCATTGTCATAGTTAAAATTGCCTTGCCTGGAAATACCTTTCCCTGCCTTGTCTTGTCTTTCCTTGCCTGGAATTGCCTTGCTTTACCTTGACAGGGATTGCCTTGCCTTGCATTGCCTTGCCTTGCCTGGAATTGCCTTTTGTAGAATTGCACTGCCTTGCCTTAACGTGTTTTGCCTGGAATTGCCTTACCTGGATTTGCCTTTCCTGGAATTTTCTTGTCTGGAATTTCCTTGCCTTCTCTTGTTTTTTCTTGCCTGGAATTGCCTTGCCTTGTCTTGCCTGAAATTGCCTTGCCTGGAGTTGCCCTTTTTTGCTTTGCATTGCCTTTCCTCAAATTGCCTTGCTTGGAATTACCCTGGCTATCCTTGCCTCAATTGCCTTTCCTGGAATTGTTCTGTTTTCCCTTGCCTTTCCTTACCTCAAATTGCCTTGCCTGGAATAGGCCTTTCTTGCTTTGTTTTGCTTGCCTTGAATTCCCTTGCCTGAAATGTTTTGCCATGCTGGGAATTTTCTTGCATTGCCTTTCCTTGCTTAGCCTGGAATTGCCCTGTCTGAAATTGCCTTGCTTTGGCTTGCCTTGCCTTGCCTGGAATTGCCTTGCCTAAAATTATCTTGCCTTGCTTTGTCTTGTCTGGAATTGCCCTGCCTTGCCTTGCCTTGCCTTGCCTGAAATTGCCATGCATTCAATATCCCTGCCTTGATTGCTTTTCCAGGAATTGCCTTGTCTTTCCTTGCCTTGCCTGGATTTGCCTTGCCTGCAATTTCCTTGCCTAGCCATATCTAGAACTTACTTGCCTGGAATTGTCTTGCATTGACCTGCCTTGCCAGAAATTTTCTTTCCAGGAATTTCCTTGCCTTGCCTTGTCTTGCCTTGCCTAGAATTGCCTTCCCTGAAATTGCCTTGCCTGGAATTGTTTTGACTTCCTTTACCTGAAATTGACTTGCCTGGAATTACCTTGCATGGAATTGCCATGTCTTGCCTTGCCTTGACTGAATTGCCTTGCTTCAAATTGCCTTTCCTTGCCTTTTCTCGCCTGGAATTGCCTTGCCTAGAATCACTTTTCCTTGTGTTGCCTTGCCTTGCCTGGAATTGTCTTGCTTGTCTTAGCCAGAATTGTCTTGCCTGGAAATACCTTTCTCTGCCTTGTCTTCCCTTGTCTTCACTCGAATTGTCTTTCTGGCAATTGCCTTGCCTGAAATTGCCTTGCCTTGAATTGCCAGGAATTGCCTTGCTGGAGGTTCCCTTGCCTTGCCTGTAATTGCCTTGCCTAGAATTGCATTGCCTTGCCTTACCTTACTTTGCCTGGGATTGCCTTGCCTGGAATGGTCTTTCCTTGCCTTGCCTGAAATTTCCTTGTCTGGAATCGCCTTGTCTTGTCTTGCCTTGCCTTGTTTGGAGTTGTCTTGCCTTGCCTTTCCTGAAATCGCCTTGCCTGGAATTGCCATTTTTTGCCTTGCCTTGTCATGCCTCGAATTGCCTTGCTTGAAATTTTTCTCTTTTGTCTTGCCTCAAATTGCCATGCCTGGAAATGTCCTTCTTTGCATTTCCTTTCCTTACCTCGAATTGCTTTGCCTGTAATTGGCCTGCTTTGCATAGTTTTGCCTTGCCTTGAATTCCCTTGCCTGGAATATTTGTGCCTTGCTGGAAATTTTCTTGCACTGCCTTTCCTTGCATAGCCTGGAATTGCCCTTTCTGGAATTGCCTTTGCTTCGCTTGCCTTGCTTGGCCTGAATCTGCCTTGCATAAAATTGTTTTGCCTTGCCTTGCATTGTCTGGAATTGCCCTGCCTTGCCTTGCCTAAAATTGCCCTGCAATTACCTTGCCTTGCCTTGCCTGGAATTGCATTGCCTTACCTTGCCTGGAATTGCATTGCCTTGCCTTGCCTGAATTTGCCTTGCCTGCAATTTCCTTGCCTAACCTGGCCTGGAATTTACTTGTCTAAAATTGCCTTGCACTGACTTGCCTTGCTAGGAATTATCTTGCTTGGAATTGCCTTGTGTTGCCTTGTTTTGCCTAGAATTGCCTTGGCTGGAATTGTCTTGCCCTGCCTTATCTGGAATTGCCTTTCCTGAAATTGCCTTGCATTTTCTTGCTTTTCCTTTCCTGAAATTGCCCTGCCTTTCCTTCCCTGGAGTAGCCTCGTGTGAAATTGCCTTGTCTTGACTTGCTGTGACTGCAATTGCCTTGCTTTGAACTGTCTTGCCTTGCCTTTCCTCGTCTGGAATTTCCTTGACTACAGTTGTCTTGCCTTGCCTTGCCTTGACGTGGAATAGTCTTGCTGGAATTGTCTTGCCTTGCCTTAGCTGAAATTGCGTTGCCTGGAAATACCTTTCCCTGCCTTGTCTTGCCTTCCCTTGCCTGGAATCGCCTTTCTGGCAATTGCCTTGCTTGCATTGCCAGGAGTTGTCTTGCCTGAAATTGCCTTGCCTTGCATTGCTTTGCCTTGCCTGGAATTTTTTTTGCCTAGAATTGCATTGCCTTGCCCTATCTTGTCTTGCTTGAAATTCCGTTGCCTCAAGTTGCCTTTTCTTGCCTTGCCTAGAATTTTTATGTCTGGAATTGCCTTGCCTTGTATACTCTTGCATTGCATGGGATTGCCTTGCCTTGCCTTGCCTTATCTTCCCTGAAATCGCCTTGCCTGGAATTGCCCTTTTTTGCCTTGTCTTGCCTTGCCTCGAATTGCCTTGTTTGAAATTTCCCTGCCTTGCCTTTCCTCGAACTGCCTTGCCTGGAATTGCCCTGCTTTGCCTTGCCTATTCTTACCTCGAATTGCCTTGCCTGGAATTGTCCTCCCTTGCCTTGTTTTGCCTTGCCTTGAATTTTCTTGCATGGAATATTTTTGCCTTGCTGGGAATTTTATTGCATTGTCTTTCGTTGCCTAGCCTGGAATGGCCCTGTCTGGAATTGCCTTACTTTGCCTTGCCTTGCCTTGCCAAAAATTGCCTTGCATAGAATTGTCTTGCCTTGCCTTTCATTGTCTGGAATTGCCCTGCCTGCAATCCCACTCCCTTGCCTTGCCTTGCCTTGCCTTGCCTTGAATTGCCTGGATTTGCCTTGCCTGCGATTTCCTTGCCTAGCCTTGCTAGAAATTTTATTGCCTGGAATTGCCTTTCCTTGCCTTGCCATGCGTTGCCTTGCCTTGCCTTGTCTTGCCTTGCCTTGCCTTGTCTTGCCTTTACTTGCCTAGAATTTCCATGCCTGGAATTGCCTTGCTTGGAATGGTATTGCCTTGAACTAGCTGGAATTGCCTTGCCTATAATTGACGTGCATTGCGTTACTTTTCCTTGCTTGGAATGCTCTGCCTTGCCTTCCCTGGAATAGCCTTGCATGGAATTGCCTTGTCTTGCCTTGCCTTGACTGCAATTGCCTTGCTTCAAATTGCCTTGCCTTGCCTTTTCACGTCTGGAATTGCTTTTCCTTCCCTTGCCTTGCCTTGCCTTAGCTGGAATTGCATTGCCTGGAAATACCTTTTCCAGGGATTTCCTTGCCTTGCATTGCCTCGCCTTACCTTACCTTGCCTTACCTTACCTTGCCTGGAATTGCCTTTCGTTGCCATGCCTGGAATTTTCTTGTCTGGAATTACCTTGCCTTGTCTTCTCTTGCCTCACCTGGAATTGTTTTAACTTGCCTTGCCTTTCATTGCCTGAAATTGCCTAGCCTGAGATTGCCTTGCCCTGCCTTGCCTGGAATTTCCTTGCCTAGAATTGTGCTGCATTCCCTTTTCTTGACGGGCCTTGCCTAGCCTAGTATTGCCTTGCCTGGAATTTTTTTGGTTGAAATTGCCTTGCCTTGCCTTATCTTGCCTTGCTTTTCCTTGCCTGGAATTGCCCTGCCTTGCCTTCCATGGAATAGCCTTGCCTGAAATTGCCTTTTCTTGCCTTGCCTTGACTGGAGTTGCTTGTTTCTAACTGTCTTGTTTTGCCTTTTCTCGCCTGGAATTGCCTTGCCTTACGTTGCTTTACCTTGCCTTGATTGGAATTACCTTGCATTACATTGCATTGCTTTGCCTTGCCTGGAATTGCCTTGCCTAGAATTGCATTGACTTGCCTTACCTTGCCTTGCCTGGAATCGCCTTGCTTCGAATTGCCTTTTCTTGCCTTGCCTGGAATTTTCTTGTCTGGAATTGCCTTGTCTTGTCTTTCCTTGCCTTGCCTGAAATTGCCTTGCCTTGCATATAATTGCATTGCCTGGAATTTCCTTTCCTGCAACTTTCTTGACTGGAATTAGTTTTCCTTTCCTTGCCTGGATTTGTCTTGCCTTTCCTTGCCTGTGATTGACGGTCCTGCAGTTGCCTTGCACTGCCTTGCCTTTTCCCCATGGGATTGCCTTGCCCAGAATCGTCTTGCCTGGAATTGCCTTGACTTGCCTTGGGTTGCCTTGCCTTGCCTGCAATTTCCTAGCCTGGAATTGTCTTGTTTGCCTTGCAATTGCCTTACCAAGCCCAAAATTGACTTTCCTGAAATTTCCTTCATTGCCTTGCCTTGCCTAAAAAAGCGTAGCCTAGAACTGCTTTACATTGCCTTGCCCTGCCTCGCCTGGATTTGCCTTGTCTAGAATTGCGCTGCATTTCCTTGCCTTGCCTTACCTTGCCTAGCCTAGAATTGCCTTCCTGGAATTGCCTTGCCTTGCCTAGCCTAAAGTTTCTTTGCTTGGAATTGCGTTGCATTTTATTGCTTTGCCCTGCCTTGATTTTCCTTGCCTGGAATTGCCCTGCCTTGCCTTCCCTGGAATACCCTTGCCTGGAATTGCCTTGTTTTGCCTTGCCTTGCCTGGAGTTGCCTTGTTTCAAATTGGTTGCCATGCATTTACCCGCCCGTAATTGCTTTGCCTAGAATTGCCTTGCCTTGCGTTGCCTTACCTTGCCTTGACTGGAATTTCCTTGTCTTTCACTGCCTTGCCTTGCCTGGAATTGCATTGCCGAGAAATTCATTGCCTTGCCTTACCTTGGCTTCCCTGCAATTGCCTTTCTTCGAATTGCCTTGCATTGCCTTGCTTTTCCTTGCCTGGAATACCCTGACTTATCTTCCTTGGAAGAGTCTTGCTTGGAATTGCTTTATCTTGCCTTGCCTTGACTGCAATTGCCTTGCTTCGAATTGCCTTGCCTTGCCTTGCCTTTCCTTCCCTGGAATAGTGTTGCCTGGAATTGTCTTGCCTTGCCTTGACTGGAATTGCCTTGCTGGCTTGCCTTGACTTCACTGGAATTGCGTTGCCTAAAAATATCTTTCCCTGCCTTGTCCTGCCTTGCCTTTCCTAAAATGGCCTTTCCAGCAATTGCCTTCCTTGAATTGTCTTGTCTTGCATTGCCAGAAATTGTCTTGCCTGAAATTGCCTTGCCTTGCCTGGAATTTCCATGCTTAGAATTGCATTGTCTTGACTTACCTTGCCTTGCCTAAAATTGACTTGCCTGAAGTTGTATTTCCTTGCCTTGCCTGGAATTTTCTTGTCTGGAATTACCTTGCCTTGCCTTGTCTTGCCTTTCCTGGAATTGCCTTTCCTGGCCTTGCCTGAAAACTCCTTGCCTGAAATTGCCCTTTTTTGCTTTGCCTTGCCTTGCTTCGTTTGGAATTTCCCTGCCTTGCCTTACCTCGAATTGTCCTGCTTTGTTTTGCCATTTCTTACCTCTAATTGCCTTGCCTGGAATTTGCCTCCCTTGCCTTGTTTTGCCTTGCCTTGAATTCCCTTGCTTGGAGTATTTTTGCCTTGCTAGAAAATTTTTGCATTGTCTAACCTGGGATGGCCCTGTCTGGAATTGCCTTTCTTTTTATTGACTTGCCTTGCCAAGAATTGCCTTGCCTAAAATTGCCTTGCTTTGCCTTGTGTTGTCTAGAATTACCCT
>JAPYYA010001497.1:0-17000 GCA_028533165.1 Leontopithecus rosalia | reverse complement strand
AAAAATAATTCCAGGCATTTCCAGGCAAGGCAGTTCCAGGCAAGTCAATTCTAGGCATTATCAGGCAAGACAATTCCAGGCAAGGGAATTCCAGCCTATTCCAGGCAAGGCAATTTTAGGTAAGGCAATTCAAGGCACTTCCAGGCAAGGCAATTCCAGGAAAGAAAATTTCAGGCAATTCCAGGCAAGGCAATTCCAGGCAAGCAAATTCCACACAATTCCAAACAAGGCAATTCCAAGCAATGCAATTCCTCGCAAGGCATTCCAGGCAATTCCAGACAAAGCTATTTCAAGCAAGACAATTCCAGTGAATTTCAGGAAAGGCAATTTTATGCAAGGTAATTCTGGGCAATTTCAGCCAACGCGATTCCAGGCAAGGCAATTCCAGGCAATTCCAGGCAACGCAATTACAGGCAAGAATATTAGAGGCAAGGCAATTACAGAAAAGGCAACTGCAGGCATGGCAATTCCAGGCAATCCCAGGCCAGGCAATTCCAGGCAAGACAATTTCAGGCAATTCCAGGCTAGGCACATCCAGGCAAAACAATTCCAGGCAATTTCAGGCAAGGCAATTTCAGGCAAGATAATTCCAGGCAATTGCAAGCAAGGCAATTATAGACAAAACAATTCGAGGGAATTCCAGGCAAGGCAATTCCAGATATTTCCAGGCCAGACAATTCTAGGCAAGGCAATTATTCCAGGGAAGGCAAAGCAAGGGATGGCAATGTAATTATTCCAGGAAAGGCAAGGCATGTCAGGTTAAGGCAGTTCCATGCAAGGCAAGGCAAGGCAAGGAAAGTTTATTCAAGGCAAGGCAATTCCAGGCAATTCAAGGCAAAGCAATTACAGGCAATTCTAGGCACGAAAATTCCATGCAAGGCAAGGCAAGGCAGTTCCACTCAAGACGAGGCAAGGTAATTTCAGGCCAAGCAATTCTAGCCAATTCCAGTCAAGGCAAGCCAAGCAAGGCAATTCCAGGCAATTCCAGAAAATGCAACTTCAAGCAAGGCAATTCCAGGCAATTTTCAGCAAGGCAATTTTAGGCAAGACATACCCAGGTAATTCTAGGCAAGGCCATTCCAGGCAATTGCAAGCAAGACAATTACAGGCAAAGCAATTCGAGGGAATTCCATGCAAGGCAATTCCAGGCAAGGCGATTCCAGACATTTCCAGGCCAGGCAATTTTAGGCAAGGGAATTATTCCAGGGAAGGCAAAGCAAGGGACGGCAATGTATTATTCCAGGAAAGGCAAGGCATGTCAGGTTAAGGCAATTCCATGCAAGACAAGGCAAGGCAAGGAAAGTTTATTCAAGGCAAGGCAATTCCAGGCAATTCAAGGCAAAGCAATTCCAGGCAATTCCAGGCAAGGAAATTCCAGGCAAGGCAAGGCAAAACAATTCCACTCAAGACTAGGCAAGGCAATTTCAGGCAAGGCAATTCCAATCAATTCCAGAAAAGGCAATTCCAGGCAAAAAAAATCCAGGCAAGGCAATTCTAGGCCAGGGTATTCCAGGTAATTCCAAGCAAGGCAATTTCAGGCAATTTCACACCAAGCAATTGCAGGGAAGGCAATTATTCCAGACAAGGCAAGGCAAGGCAATTATTCCAGGCAAGAAAAGGCAAGGCAATGCAAGTCAATTTGAGGCAGGGCAATTCCAAGCAATTCTAGGGAGGCAATTCCAGGCAAGACAATTGCAGGCAACATGAAAGACTATATCCGTCAATGCAAGGCATGGCAAGGCATGACAAGGAAAGGCAAATCCAGGCTAGAAAAGACAAGGAAATTCTATTCCAGGCAAGGCAATTCCAGGCAAGGCAATTCCAGGCAATTCAAGGCAAAGCAATTCCCGGTAATTCCAGGCAAGACAATTACAGGCAAGGCAAGGCAAGGCAAGGCAATTTAACTCAAGGCAAGGCAAGGCAAGGCAATTTAACTCAAGACAAGGAAAGGCAATTTCAGGCTAAGCTATTCCAGCCAATTACAGGCAAGGCAATTTAAGCAAGGCAATTCCAGACCACGCAATTTCAAGCAAGGCAATTTCAGGCAAGACAATTCCAGGCAAAAAAACACCAGGCAAGAAAATTATAGGCAATTCCAAGCAAGGCAATTTTAGGCAAAGCAATTCCAGGCGTGGCAATTCAAGGCACTTCCAGGCAAGGCAATTCCAGGCAAGAAAATTCCAGGCAATTCCAGGCAAGGCAATTCCAGGCAAGGCAATTCCAGGCAAGCGAATTCCAGGCAATTCCAAACAAGGCAATTTGAAGCAATGCAACTTCTGGCAAGGCATTCCAGGCAATTTCAGAGAAAGCAATTTCAAGCAAGACAATTTCAGCGAATTCCAGGAAAGGCAATTTCACGCTAAATAATTCCAAGCAATTTCAGCCAATGCAATTCCAGGCAAGGCAATTCCATGCAAGGCAATTCCAGGCAAGGCAATTCCAGGAAATTCCAGGCAAGAAAATTCCAGGAAATTCCAGGCAAGAAAATTCCAGGCAAGGGAATTCCAGACAATTCCAGGCTAGGCAATTTCAGGCAACGCAATTACAGGCAAGAAAATTAGAGGCAAGGCAATTACAGAAAAGGCAATTGCGGGCATGGCAATTCTAGGCAATCCCAGGCCAGGTAATCCCAGGCAATTTTAGGCAAGGCAATTTTAGGCAAGGCAATTCCAAGCAAGACAATTTCAGGCAATTCCAGGCTAGGCACATTCAGACAAAACAATTCCAGGCAATTTCAGGCAAGGCAATTCCAGGCAAGACCATTCCAGGCAATTCCATGCAAGAAAATTATAGGCAAGAAAATTTGAGGCAATTCCAGGCAAGATAATTCCAGACATTTCCAGGCCAGGTAATTCTAGGCAAGGCAATTATTCCAGGCAAGGCAAGGCATGTCAAGGCAAGGCAATTTTAGATAAGACAGGGCAAGGAAAGTTTATTCCAGGCAAGGCAATTCCAGGCAATTCAAGGCAAAGCAATTCCAGGCAATTCCAGGCAAGACAATTCCAGGCGAGGCAAGGCAAGGCAATTCCACTCAAGACGAGGCAAGGCAATTTCAGATCAAGCAATTTCAGCCAATTCTATGCAAAGCAATCCAAGCAAGGCAATTCCAGGCAATTACAGACAATGCAATTTCAAGCAAGGGAATTCCAGGCAATTCCAGGCAAGGCAATTTCAGTCAAGGCAATTCCAGGCAATTCCAGGCAATTCCAGGCAAGGCAATTCCAGGCAATTCCAGGCAAGTGAATTTCAGGCAATTTAAAACAAGGCAATTTCCAGCAATGCAATTCCAAGCAGGGCATTTCAGGAAATTCCTGGAAATTCCAGACAAAGCAATTTTAAGAAAGACAATTCCAGCTAATTCCAGGCAAGGCAAATTTAGGCAAGGCAATTTCAGCCAACGCAATTTTAAGCAAGGCAATTCCAGGCAAGGAAATTCCAGGCAAGGGCATTCCAGGCAAATCCAGGCAAAACAGTTTCAGGCAAGGGAATTCCAGGCAATTCCAGGCAACACAATTTCAGGCAAGGCATTTCTAAGAATTTTTAGGCCAGGCAATTCCAGGCAAGGCAATTCTAGGAAATTCCAGGGAAGACAATTCTAGGTAAGGCAATTTCAGGCAATTCCAGGCAAGCCAACTACAGGCAAGGCATTTCCAGGCAATTCCAGGCAAAACATTACAAACAAGGCTATTCCAGGCAATTTCAGGGAAGGCAATTCTAAGCAAAAAATTTCAGGCAATTTCAAGCAAGGGAATTTCAGGCAACTTTAGCCAAGGCAATTTCTGGCAAGGCAATTGAAGGCAACTACAGGCAAAAAAATTACAGATAAAATGACTTCTGGTAATTCCATGCAATGCAATTTCAGACAATGCAATTCCAGCCAAGTCCAGGAAAGGCAGTTCCAGGCATTCAATTCAAGGCAATTCCAGAAAAGGCAATTTCAGATAAAGTAACTCCAAACAAATTACAGGCAAGGCAATTCCAGGCATGGCAATTTTATGCAATTCCAGCCAAGGCAATTCCCGACAAGGCAATTCCAGGCAGGGCAATTTCAAGAAAAACACGTCCAGGAAAAGCAATTGCAGGCAATCCCAGGCAAGGCAATTCCAGGCAAATCCAGGAAAGTCAATTTCAGGAAATGAATCTTAGGCAGGGTAAATTCAGGCAGTTTTAGGCAAGGCAATTCCAGGCAATGCATTTTCAGGCAATTCCATGCATGGCAATTCCACACAAGGCAATTACAGTTAATTCCAGGAAAGGCAATTTCAAGCAGGGTAATTCCATGCAATTTCATGCGAAGCATTTTCAGGTAAGTCAATTCCAGGCAACTGCAGGCTTGAAAATTCCAGGCAAAACAATTCCTGGCAATTCCAGCAAGGTTATTTCAGACAAGGCAATTTCAGTCAATTCCAGGGGAGGCAATTCCAAGCCAGGCAATTTCAGACAGTTTTACACAAGGCAATTTTAGGAAAGGCAAATCCAGGCAGTTCCAGGCAAAGCAATTCCAGGCAATTTCCAAAAAGGCAATTCCATGCAAGGCAATTCTATGCAAGGGAATTTTAGGTATTCCAGGCAAGGCAAATTTAGTGAAGGCAATTCCAGGCATAACAATTCCAGGCAATTCCAGTCAAGGAAATTCCAGTCAAGGCAATTCCAGGCATTTCATTCAAGTCAATTTCAGGGAAAACAATTTCAGGCAATTCCAGGTAATGCAATTCCATGCAAGGCAATTCCAGGCAAGACAATTCCAGGCAATTCCAGGCAAGGCAATTCTAGGGAATTACAGACAAGGCAATTCCAAACAAGGCAATTCCAGGCAATTCTAGAAAGGTAATTTCGGGCAAAGCAATTTCATGCAAGGCACTTTCAGGCAATACTAGGCAAGGTAATTGCATGCAAGGCAATTCCAGGAAAGGCAATTTCAGGAAATTTTCAGAAAGGCAACTCCAGGCCATGCAATTCCAGGCAATTTCAGGAAAGGCAATTTCAGGCAAGGCAATTCCAGGCAAGACAATGCAAGGCAAAATAATTTCAGGCAATGCAATTTGATGAAAGGCAATTAAAAGCAAGGCAATTCCAGACAATTCCAGGCAAGGAAATTTTAGGCAAGGCAATTTCAGGCAATTCCAGGCAAGGTAAATGCAGGAAAATTATTTTGAGAAAATTAAGGCAAGGCAGCTCCAGACATTGCAATACCAGGCAATACCGGGCAAGGCAATTCCACCCAAAATAATTCAAGGCATTTCCAGGCAAGACAATCCCAGGCAAGGCAATTCCAGGCAAGGCAATTTTAGACAATTCCAGGCAAAGCAATTCCATGCTAGGCATTTCAAGGTAATTTCACGCAATGCAATCCCAGGCAATTAAATTGCAATCAGTTCCAAGCAAGGCAATTCCAGGCATTTCCAGGCATGGCAATTCTAGACAAAAGAATTCCAGGCAATTCCAGACAGGGCAATTCCAGGCAAGGCAATTCCAGGCATGGCAATTTCAGGCAACTCCGGGCAAAACAATTCCAAACAAGGTAATTCTGGGCAATTCCAAAAGAGGCAAATCCAAGCAAGGCAAATTCAGGCAATTCCAGGCAAGGCAATTCCAGCTAAACAATTCCAGGCAAATCCAGGTAAGGCAATACGAGGCAAGGCAATTCCAGGCAATACGAGGAAAGGCAATTCCAGGGAAGGAAATTTCAGACAGTTCCAGTCAATGCAATTCCAGTCAAGCCAACCTCCATTCAGTTCCAGAGAATAAAATTTCAGGCAATTTAAGGCATGAAAATTTTATTCAAGGCAATTCCAAGCAAGGCAATTTCAGGCCGGCAATTCCAGGCATGAAATTCCAGGCAATTACAGGCAAAGAAATTCCAGGAAAGACAATTCCCAGCAATTCCATGCTATGCAATTTTAGGCAAGGCAATTCCAGGTTTTTCCAGTCAAAGCCATTCCACGCAAGGCAATTTCAGGCAATTCCAGGCCAGGCAATTCAAGGCAAGGCAATTTTAGCCAAGGTAATTCCAGGCAAGGCAATTCCAGCCAATGCCAGGCAATGCAATTTCATGCAAGGTCATTACAGGCAAGGCAATTAAAGGCAAGGCAATTCTAGGCAATTCCAGGCAAGGCAATTTTAGGCCAGGCAATTCCAGACAATTCCAGGTAAGGCAATTCCAGGCAATGCAATTCCAAACAAGGCAATTCCAGAAAATTTTAGGCAAAGCAATTCCAGGCAAGACAATTCCAGGCAACTTCAGGTAAGGTAATTTTAGGCAAGGCAACTCCAGGCAATTCCAGGCAAGGCAATTTTTCTAAAGACAATTTCAGGCAATTCCAGGCAAGTGAGTTCCAGGCAATTTCAGCCAAGGCAATTGCCAGCAAGGAAATTCCAGGCAATTTCAGAAAATCTGATTTCAGGCAATTCCAGGCAAGGCAGTTGCGGGCAAGGCTATTACAGGCAATTTCAGGGCAGGCAATTCCAGATAAGGCAACTTCAGGCAATTTCAGTCAAGGCAATTCCAGGCAATTCCAGGCCAGGCAATTTTATGCAATGGAATATCATGAAATGTAATTTCAGGCAAAACAAGTCCAGGCAAGGCAATTCCAGGTAAGGCAATTCCAGGCAATTCCTGGGAAGGCAATTCTAGGTCAGGCAATTCTAGATCAGGCAATTCAAGGCAATTCCATAAAAGGCAATTTCAGTTAATTCCAGTAAAGACAATTCCAGGAAAAACATTTGTTGGCAATTTTAAGCAAGGAAATTCTAGGCTGGGCAATTTCAAGCCATTCCAGGCAAGACAATTTCAGGTTGGGCAATTCCGGGCAAGGCAATTCCATGCAAAAGAATTCGAGGCAATTATAGGCAAGACAATTTCAGGCAATTTCAGTCCAGTCAGTTCCAGAGAATGCAATTCCAGGCAATCCCAGGCAAGGCAATTCCAGGCAATTCAATTCCAGACAAGACAATTTCAGTCATTCCATGCAAGGCAATTCCAGGCAATTCCAGGCAAGGCAATTCCAGGCAATTTTAGGCAAGGCAATTCTAAGAAAGAAAATTTCAGGCAAGGCAATTCCAGGCAAGAAAATTCCAGGCAATTCCAGGCAAAACAATAGCAAGCAAGGCAATACCAGGCAAGGCAAGACCAGGCAAGGCAATTCAAGGCAATTCCGAACAATGCAATTCCAGGCAAGACAATTCCAGGCAATTCAACTGAAGGCAATTCCAGGCAAGGGAATTCCAGACAGTTCCGGGCAAGGGAATTCCAAACAAGGCAATTCCAGTTAGTTCCAGGCAAGGAAATTTCAAGCAATTTCAGGCATATCAATTCCAGGCAAGGTAATTCCAGGCAATTCCAGGCAAGGTAATTCCAGGCAATTCCAGGCAAGGCAATTCCAGGCAATTCCAGGCAAGGCAATTCCAGTCAAGGGAATTTCAGGCAATTCCCGGCAATGCAAGTTTATGCAAGGCCATTCCAGGCAAGACAATTCCAGGCAAGTAAATTCCTGGCAATTCCAGGCAAGGCAATTCAAGACCAGGCAATTCCAAACAATTCCAGGTAAGGTAATTCCAGGCTAGTCCATTCAGGGAATTCCATTGAAAGCAATTTAAGGCAAAGCAACTCGACAATTCCAGGTAAGGAAATTTCAGGCAAGGCTATTTTAGGGAATTCCAGTAAAGGCAATTCCAGTCCTGGAAATTCCAGGCAATTTCAGGAAAGGCAATTCCAGGCAATTCCACGTAAGGCAATTCCAGGCATGGCAATTCAGACATTCCAGGCAAGGCAATTCCAGGAAAGGCCATTCTTGGTAACTCCAGGCAATGCAACTCCATGCAAGGTAATTCCAGGCAAGACAATTTCAGGCAATTCCAGTCAAGGTAATTCCAGGCAAGGCAATTCCAGGTAATCCCAGGCAAGGCAATTCCAGGCAAGGCAACTCCAGGCAAGGGAATTCCATGCAATTCCAGGCAATGCAATTTCAGCAATTTCAGGCAAGGGAAATCTAGGCAAAGCAATTCCAGGCAATTCCAGGCGAGGCAATTTCAGGCAAGGCTATTCCAGGAAACTCCACAGAAGGCAATTCCAGGCAAGGCAACTCCGAACAATTTCAGACAAGGCAACTCCAGAGAATACAATTCCAGGCAATTCCAGGCAAGGCAATTTCAGTCTTGGCAATTCCAGGCAATTTAAGGCAAGACAATTCAAGGCAAGACAATTTTAGGCAATTTCAGGCAAGGCAATTTCAGGCAAGGCAATTCCAGATAATTTCAGGCAATGCAATTTCATGCAGGGCAATTTCAGGCAATGCAATTCCATGCAAGGCAAAAATCCAGGCAATGCATTTCCATGCAAGGCAGTTCTAAACAAGACAATTCCAGGCAATTCCAGGAAAGGCAATAACAGGCAAAACAATACCAGACAATGCAATTCAATGAACGGAAATTCCAGGCAATGCAATTCCAGGCATAACAATTTCAGACAATTCCAGGCAAGGCAATTTCAGGCAATTTTAGGCTAGGCAATTTCAGGCAAGGCAATTCCAGGGAGTTCCAGTAAAGGCAATTTTAGGCAAAACAATTTCAGGCAATTCCAGGCAAGGCAAATCCAGGCAAGGCATTTCTCAGCAATTACAGGCAAGGCAATTTCAGGTACGGCAATTTCAGGCAATACCAGGCAAGGCAATTCCAAGCAAGGCAATTCCAGGTAAGGAAATTTTAGGCAATGCAATTTCAGACAATACCAGGCAAGGCAATTCCAAGCAAGACAATTCCAGGCAAGGCAACTCCAGACAATTACAGGGAAGGCAATTTTAGACCAGGCAATTCCAGGCTAGTCATTTCCTGGGAATTTAACTAATGCAATTCCAGGCAATTAAATTGCAATCAGTTCCAGGCAAGGCAATTCCAGGAAAGGCAATTCCAGGCATTTACAGACAAGGCAATTATAGACAAGGCAGTTCCAGGCAATTTCAGGTAAGGCAATTCCAGGCAAGTTAATTCCAGCTAATTTCAGGTAAGAAAATTTTAGGCAAGGGAATTCCAGGCAATTCCAGGCAAAACAATTTTAATCAAGGCAATTCCTGGCAATTTCAGGAAAGGCAAATCCTGGCAATTTCAGGCAAGGCAACTCCAGGCAAGGGAATTCCCAACAATTCCAGGCAAAACAATTCCAAGCAATGCAATTCCAGGCAATTTCAGGCAAGATGAATCCAAATAAAGCAATTCCAGGCAATTCCAGGCTAGGCAATTTAGGCAAGTCTATTCCAGACAACTCCAGGGAAGGCAATTCTAGGCAAGGCAACTCCAGAAAATTCCAGACAAGGTAATTCCAGGGAATACAATTCCAGGCAAGGCAATTTCAGGTTTGGCAATTGAGGAAATTCCAGGCAAGAAAATTCCAGGCATGGCAATATTTCGGCAAGGCAATTCCCTGCAATTCCAGGCTATGCAATTCCAGGAAAGAAATTTCCGGGCAAGGCAATTCCAGACAAATTCGGTCAATGCAATTCCATGCAAGGCAATTCCATACAATGCAATTCCATGCAAGACAAATCCAGGATATGCATTTTTATGCAAGGGAACTCTAGCCAAGGCAATTCCAGGCAAGGCAATTCCAGAAAGTTCCAGGCAATAAAATTTCAGGCAATTCCAGGAAAGGCAATTCTAGCTAAGGCAATTTCAGGCAAATCCAAGCACGGCTATTCCAGGCAATAAAATTCCAGGCAATTTCAGGCAAGGCAATCCTAGGCAAGGCAATTCCAAGCAATTCCAGGCAGGGAAATTTCTGTTTAGGCAATTCTGGGCAATTCCAGACAAGATAATTCCAGACAAGGTATTTCAGGCATTTTAGAAAAGGCAATTTTGGCAAGGCAATTTCAGGCAAAGGAATTTTTAGCCATTCCATGCAAGGAAGTTCCATACAGGGGAATTTCAGGTAATGTAATTCGGAGCAAGGCCATTCTACAAAATTTCAGGCAAGGCAATTCTAGGTAAGGCAATTCCAGGCAATTCCAGGCCAGGCAATTTTAGGATATTCCACAAAAGGCAATTCCAGGCAAGGCAAGTCCCGGCAATTTCAAGCAAGACAATTCCAGGCAAGACAATTCCAGGCAAAACAATTCCAGGCAAGGCATTTCCAGGCAATTTCAGGCAAAAAATTCCAGGCCAGGCAATTCCAAGCCCTTCCAGGCAAAGCAATTCCAGGTTAGGCAATTTCAGGCAAGGCAATTCCAGGCAAGGCAATTCCAGGCAAGGCAATTGCAGATAAGGCAACTCCTGGCATTTTCAGGCAAGGCAATTTTAGACAATGCTATTTCAGGCAATTCCAGGAAAGGCAGTTTCAGGCAATGCAATTCCAGGCAAGGCAACTCCAGGCAATTCCAGGCAAGTCAATTCCAGACAAGGCAATTTCAGGCAATTCCAGGTAAGGCTATTACAGGCAAGGCATTTCCAGGAAATTTCAGGGAAGGCAATTCCAGGCAAAACAATTCCAGACAATTTAAGGCAAGGCAATTTTAAACAAGACAATTCCAGCAATTTTAGGCAAGGCAATTCCAGGCAAGGGAATTCCAGGAAATTCCAGCCAAGGCAATTACAGGCATTTTCAGGCAAGGCAAGTACAGATAAGGCAACCCCTGGCAATTCCAGGCAAGACAATTTCTAACAGGATAATTCCAGGGAATTCCAGGAAAGGCAGTTTCAGGCAAGGCACTTCCAGGCAATTCCAGGGAAAGCAATTCTAGATAAGGCAACTCCAGGCAATCCCATGCAAGGCAATTTCGGGCAATTCCAGGCAAGGCAATTCCTGTTTAGGCAATTTCGGACAATTCCAGGGAGTTCAATTCCAGGCAAGGCAACTCTGGACAATTTCAGGCAAGGCAATTCTTGGCAATGCAATTCCAGGCAAGGCAATTTCGGGCTCAGCAATTACAGGCAATTCCATGCAAGGCAATTTCAGACAAGGAAATTCCAGGCATTTTAGAGAAGGCAATTTCAGGCAAGGCAATTCCAGGCAATGCAATTCCATGCAAGACAATTCCAGGAAAGAAAATTTCAGGCTATTCCAGTCAAGGCAATTTTAGGGAAGGCAATTCTAGGTAATTCCAGGCAATGCAATACTAGGCAAGGCAATTACCAGCCATTCCAGCAAGGCAGTTCCATGCAGGGGAATTTCAGGTAATGTAATTCGAGGCAAGGCAATATCACGCAATTCCAGGCCAGGCAATTCCAGATAATTCCAAAAAAGGCAATTCCTGACAAGGCTATTCCAGGCAGTTCCAGACAAGACAATTCCAGGCAAGGAAATTCCAGACAAGGCATTTCCAGGCAATTTTAGGCAAGAAAATTCCAGACCAGGCAATTCCAAGCCATTCCAGGCAAGGCAATTCCAGGTTAAGCAATTCCAGACAAGTCAATTCCAGGCAAGGCAATTCTGTAGGAACGCTCTGATGTGAGACCCCCACGTAGTGGTTCACACCATATGGTTGAGCTTAATCCCAGACACGGGTCCCCTGTTGGAGGTAGTCAAGCTATCGGGAAGAAGGACTGCAAGAAAGCTTATGTGATATACAAAAAATAACATGAGTTGTTACTCTATTATGTGGAGGTGATGGGAGGCATGGTTTCCACTTTTGCTTCGCATGGTGTCCATTTTTGGTTCTCACGGTGTCTACTTTTGGTTCTCACAGTATCCACTTTTGTTTCTCTATTCATTATAGTTTCTTCTCAAAGTTATGACTTAAATCTTCAAAGCAAGCTGATAGTAAAAATTGCGTTGTTTATGTCTTTCCTGCACCTGGACCCTTGATGCGGTATTTACAATACTGCTTGTGACTTAATGATTTATATGATAGCCTGTGATTTTCTTGTGAAACTCCTGCCTTAGATAAATAGTTTCTTTTAAACTTCTAAACTTAGATATTGCACCTGGACTCTTGTGACTGATAATTGCACCCCACGGTTTAACTTGATTATGTATCTCCCTGTTCCCAGCATATTTATCCAAAATATGATGACTTGTGATTGTATTGTAAAACTTTCTGTTCCCACAAAACACTGATCCCATGACGTAGACACTTCTACTTGTAATGTATATCCAGGCCCTGAGTTCAATAAAGCTGTTGGTGAAGCATCTGACTTCTGAACCTTCCAGACTCCATCTGTTCTTTCTTCTTCTATTCCGCACAGCCCTGTTTCCAGGTTGGAACCCTCTTGCTGGCCAAGAGCTCCCTGGCAGACGTGCTTCCACACAATTCCAGGAAATTTTAGTCCAGGTTGTTCCAGGTAACACAATTCCAGGCAATTCCAGGCAAGAAAATTACAGATAAGGCAAATCCTGGGATTTCCGGGCAAGGCAATTTCAGACAATTCAATTTCAGGGAATTCCAGGCAAGGCACTTCCAGGCAACGCAATTCCAGGCAATTCCAGTGAAGGCAATTACAGAAAAGGCAACTCCAGGCAATTCCAGGCAAGGCAATTCAAGGCATGGCAATTTTTGGCAATTCCAGGCAATGAAATTAATGGCCATTCAATTCCAGGCAAGGCAATTCTAGGAAAGGCACTCCCAGGCAAGGAAATTGCAGGCAATCCCAGGCAAGGCAATTCCAGGCAAATCCAGGCAAGACAATTCCAGAAAAGGCAATTCCAAGCAATTTCAGGCAAGATAATTTTAGGCAAAGCACTTTCAGTCAATTCCAGTAAAGGCAATTTTAGGCAAGGCAGTTCCATGTAGTTCCAGCCAAGGCAATTTCAGGCAGTTCCAGACAACGAAATTCCAGGCAATTCCAGAAAAGGCAATTCTAGCTAAGGCAATTTTAGGCAAATCAAGGCATGGCAATTCCAGGCAAGGCAATCCCAGGCAAGGCAATTCCCAGCTAGGCAATTCAGGGCAATTCCAGGAAAGACAATTCCAGGCAAGGCAACTTCGGACAATTCCAGGCAAGGCTATTCCAGGAAAGGCAATTCCAAGCAATTCAAGGCAAGGCAATTTTAGGCTAGGAAATTCCAGGCAATTTAAGGCAAGGCAGTTCCAGACAAGGCAATTCCAGACATTTTAGACAAGGCAATTTCAGGCAATACAATTCCAGGCAATTCCCGGCAATGCAATTCCATGCAAGGCAATTCCAAAAAAGACAATTTTAGGCAATTCCAGTCAAAGCAATTTCAGACAAGGCAATTCCAAAGGCAATTTTGGGCAAGGCAATTTCTGGCAATTCCAGGCAATGCAGTTCCATGAAGGGGAATTTTAGGTAATGTAATTTCAGGAAAGGCAAATACAGGCAATTTAAGGCAAGGCAATTTCAGGTAAGAAAATTCCAGGCAATTCCAGACAAGGCAATTTTACACCAGGCAATTCTAGGCAATTTCAGGAAAGGCAATTCTAGGCAAGGCAATTCCAGGCAATTCCAGAAAATACAATGCCAGGCAAGGCAACTCCAGAAAATTCCAGGTAAAGAAATTCCAAGCAAGGCAATTCCAGGCCCAATAATTCCAGAAAATTTCAGGCAAAAAAATTTTAGCCACCTCCAGGCAAGGCAATTCCAGGCCTGGGTAATTCCAGAAAATTCCAGACAAGGCAATTTCGGGCAATTCCAGGCAAGGGAACTTTAGGCAAGGCATTTCCAGGCAAATACCAGCAAGGCAATTCCAGGCAAGGCAATTCTATGCAATATCAGGCAAAGCAATTCCAGGCAAGGCAATTCCAGGCAAAGCAATTCCAGGCAAGGCAATTCCAGGCAAAGCAATTTCAGGTAAGGCAATTCCAGGCAATTCCAGTCAAGGTAATTCCAGGCAATTCCAGGCAGGGCAATTCCAGGCATGGCAACTCCAGGCAAAAAATTTTCAGACAATTCCAGGCAAAACAAATCCAGACAATGCAATTCCAAGCAATTTCAGGCAAGGCGAATCCAGGCAAAGCAATTCCAGGCTTTTCCAGGCAACGCAATTTCAGGCAAAACAATTCCAGGCAATTCCAAGGAAGGCAATTTTAGGCAAGGAAACTTCGGACAATTTCAGGCAAGGCAATTCCAGGAAAAGCAATTCCAGGCCCACTAATTTCAGGCAATTCCAGCCCAAACAATTTCAGGCAAGGCAATTTCAGGCAAGGCAATTTGAGGCAAGGGAATTCAAGGCAATATAAGGCAATGAAATTTCATGCAAAGCAAATTCAGGCAATGCACTTTTATGCAAGGCAATTCTAGGCAAGTCAATTTCAGGCAATGCAATTACATGCAAGAAAATTCAAGGCAATTCAAGGCAAGGCAATTTCAGGCTAGTCAATTCTAGGAAATTCCAGTCAAGTCAATTGCAGGCAAGGCAATTTTAGGCAATTCCATGGAAGGCAATTCCAGGTAAGGCAACTTCAGATAAGGCAACACCAGAAAATTTCAGTCAAGGCAATTCCAGACAATTCCAGGCAAGGCAATTACATAAAAAGAAATATCTGGCAATGTAATTCCAGGCAAGGCAATTCCAGTCAAGGCCATTTTAGGTAAGGCAATTCCAGGCAATTCCAGGCAAGGCAATTCTAGGCCAGGCAATTCCAGGCAATTCCAGAAAAGGAAATTTCAGGCAAGGCAATTCCTGACAAGGCATTTCCAGGCAAGGGAATTCAAGGCAATTATAGGCAAGGCAATTCCAGGTAAGGCAATTTCAGGCAATTTCAGTCCAGGCAGTTCCAGGCAACAAAATTCCAGGCAATTTCAGGCAAGGCAATTCCAGGCAAGAAAATTCCAGGCAATTCTAAAAAAGATAGTTCCACGCAAGGCAATTCAAGGTAATTCCAGGCAAGGCAATTCCAGGCAATTCCAGGCAAGGCAATTCCAGACAAAAATATTCCAGAGAGTTCCAGGCAAGACAATTCCAGGCAAGGCAGTTTTAGGCGATGAAATTCCAGGCAAGGGAATTTCAGACCATGTAATTTTAGGCAATATCAGGCAAGGCAATTTCAGGCAAGGGAATTCCAGGCAAGAAAATTCCAGGCAATTCTAAGCAAGGTAGTTCCACACAAGGCAATTCCAGGTAATTCCAGGCAAGGCAATTCCAGGAAATTCCAGGCAAGGCAATTTTAGACAAGATAATTCCAGAGAGTTCCAGGCAAGGCAATTCCAGGCAAATCCAGGAAAGGCAGTTTTAGGCGATGCAATTTCAGGCAATTCCAAGCAAGGCAATTCCAGACCAGGCAATTTAGGCAATATCAGGCAAGACAATTCCAGGCAAGGCAATTCCAAGCAGTTTTATGCAAGGCAATTCCAGGCAATTCCCGGAAAGGCAACACAAGGCAATTCCAGGCAAAAAATAATCCGGGCAATGCAATTTAATAAAAGGCAATTCCAGGCAATTCCAGGGAAGGCAAATCCAGGCAAGGCAATTTGAAACAATGGCAGGGTAGCCAATTTCAGGCCAGGCAATTCCAGGCAAGGAAAATTTAGACAAGGCGATTTTAGGCAATTCCAGGCAAGGAAAGTCCAGGGAAGGCATTTCCAGGCAAATACCAGCAAGGCAATTACAGGCAAGGCAATTCTATGCAATATCAGGCAACGCAATTCCAGGCAAGGGAATTTCAGGCAAGGCTATTCCAAGCAATTGCAATCAAGGCAATTCCAAGCAAGACCATTTTAGACAATTTCAGTTAAGTTAATTTCAGGAAAGGTAATTCCAGGCAATTCCAGGTAAGGCAATTCCAGGCAAAGCATTCCAGACAATCCCAGACAAGGCAATTTCAGGCAAGAAAATTCAAGGCAATTCCAGGAAAGGCAATTCCAGACAAGGCAATACCAGGCAAGGCAATTTCAGGCAAGGCAATTCCAGGCAATTCCAGGCAAGGAAATACCAGGCAAAAAAATTCCAGGCAATTCCAGCATAGGCAATTTTAGGCTAGGCATTTCCAGGCAATTCCACACAATGCAATTTTAGGAAAGGCCATTGCAATCAGTTCCAGGCAAGACATCTCCAGTCAAGGAAATTCCAGGCGTTTCCAGGCAAGGCAATTTCAGGCAAGGCAATTCCAGGAAATTCCAGGAAAGGAAATTCCAGGCAAGGGAATTTCAGGCAATTCCAGGCAAAACAAATTCAAACAAGAATATTTCAGGCAATTCCAAAAAACTGAAATCCAGGCAAGGCAATTTCAAGCAATTCCAGGCAAGAAAATTTTAGGTAAGGCAATTCCAGGCGATTTTAGGCAAGGCAATTTCAGGCAATTGCAGGGAAGGCAATTTTAGGCAAGGCAATTTCAGGGAATTCCAGGCAAGGCAAATCCAGGCAAGACATTTTAGGCAATTACAGGCAAGGCAATTCCAAAAACAAAATTGAAACAAGAACAAAGAAAGAAAGCGAAAAAAATAAAAGGCAATTCCAGGCAAAAAATTTTCAGGCAATATCAGGCAAGGCAATTCCAAGCAAGGCAATTACAGGAAATTTCAGGCAAGGCAATTTCAGGCAAGGCAATTCTAGAACATTTCAGGCAAGGCAATTTCAGGCTAGACATTTTGAGGCAATTCTACACAATGCAATTCTAGGCAAGGCCATGGCAGTTAGTTCTGGGCAAGGCAATTTTAGAGAAGGCATTTCCAGAAATTACAGGCAATTCCAGGCAAAACAATTCCAAGCAAGGAAATTCCAGGCAATTCCAGGAAAGGCAAATCCAGGCAAGGCAATTTTAGGCAAGGCAATATCAGGTAAAACAATTCAAGGCAATTCCAAGCAACGCAATTTCAGGCAATTCTAGGGAATGCAATTTCAGGCAAGGGAACTCCAGAAAGTTCCAGGCAAGGCAACTCCAGGCAAGGCAATTCCAGGCAAGGAAAGTCCAGACAATTTCAGGCACAAAAATTTCAGGCAAGGATATTCAAAACAATTACAGGCAAGGTAACTCTAGGCAAGAAAATTCCAGGCAATCCCATGCTAGTCAATTCCAGCCAAGGCAATTCGAGGTAAATCCAGCAAGACAACTCCAGTAAAGACAAATCCAGGCAATTCCAGGCAAGAAAATTTCACACAAGACAATTTTAGGCAATTC
>JAPYYA010001496.1:0-53781 GCA_028533165.1 Leontopithecus rosalia | reverse complement strand
AATTTAAATCGACTAAATTCCCCAATTAAGAGATACAGCCAAAACCTAACGGTATAATACATCCAGACCCATTTTATATCCAAAGATACACAAAGACTCAAAACAAAGGGTTGGAGAAAGATTTACCAACCAAATGGAGAGCAAAAATAAAGAAATAAACAAAGGCAGGAGTTGCAATTCTCGCATTTTATAAAATAGACTTCAAAGCAACAAAGATACAGTGGTAAAAAAATCAATGCAACAATAAGAGCTAACGATCCTAACACCCAGATACATAAGACCCATAAAGAGATTTAGACTCAATGAGACAGAAAATTAATAAGGATATCCAGGACTTGAATTCAGATCCAGAACAAGGCAGCTTAATAAATCTGTATAGCACTCTTCACTTTAAATACACAAAATATACATTCTCCACTTTCAATACACAAAATATCGATCAGCCATTATTAATAACCATTCTTAGAATTAAGCAATATTCCTGTTCTCTCTCCCTCTTTTTCTTCCTCTTTCTTCCTCTCCTTCTCTCCTATTATCCATTTGAATAAACTTCTGCTCTAATCTCTTTCTCTTTCTCCTCTTTAAGGCCAATATCTTAAGTTTGCTCTTTTGAGGCTTAAAAAAAAAAGAAAAAAAATAATCCAAGATAATCTCCCCATCTCAAGATCCTTAATTAATCCCATCTGCTAAGCTCTCTAAAAAATAAATAAATAAATAAATAAATAAATAAATAAACAATTCCAGGCAAGGCAAGGCAAGGCAATTTCAGGCAAGGTAATTCCTGATAATTGAAGGCAAGGCAATTCCAGGAAAAGCAATTTCTGGAAAGGCAATTCCAGGAAAGGCAAGGCAAGACAAGGCAGGGAATGGTATTTTCAGGCAAGGCATTTCCAGCTAAGGCAAGGCAAGACAATTCCAGTCGAGGCAAGGCAAGGCAATGCAAAGCAAGGGAATTCTAGAAAAGGCAATTCCAGGGTAGAAAAGGCAAGGCAAGGCAATTCGAAATAAGGCAACTCCAGTCAAGGCAAGGCAAGACAAGGCAATTCCCAGCAAGGCTATTCCAGGGAAGGCAAGGCAGGGCAATTCCAGGAAAGGAAAAGCAAGGCAAGGCAATTTCAAGAAAGAAAATTTCAGGCAAGGCGAGGCAAGGCAATTCCAGGCAAGGCAATTGTAGGCTAGGAAAGGCAAGGCAAGGGAAGGCAGAGCAATTCTAGGCATGGAAATTCCAGTCAAGGCTAGGCAAGGCAATGTAGGCTAATTCTAGGCAAGGCTCTTTTAGGCAAGGCAAAGCAACACAAGGCAATTTCAGGAAAGTCAATTTTAGACACTGCAAGGCAACGCAAGGCAAGGCAAGGCAAGGCAAGGAATAAAGGCAATTCCAGGAATGGCAATTCCAGGAAAAGCAAGACAAGGCAATTTCAGTCTGGGCAATTCCAGGCAAGGCAAGAAACCAAAGGCAATGCAAGGCAATTGCAGAAACATCAATTTCAGGCAAGGAAAGGCAAGACAAATTCAGCCAAGGCAAAGCAAGGCAATTCCAGGGAAGACAACTGCAGGTAAGGCAAGGCAAGTCAATTCCAGGAAAGGCAATTCCAGGGAAGGCAATTCTAGGCAAGGCAAGGCAAGCCAAAGCAATGCAAGGCAAAGAAGGCAATGCCAGGCAAGGCAAGGCACTGCAATTACAAGCAAGGCAATTTCAGGCAAGGAAGGGCAAGTGTACATACGGTAATTCAAGGCAAGGCTCTTTTATTCAAGGCAAGGCGCTGCAAGGCAATTTTAGAAAAGTCAATTTTAGGCACAGCAAGGAAAGGCAAGGCAAGGCAAGGGAATTCTAGGAAAGGCAAGGTAAGGCATGGCAGTTCTAGGCAGGGCAATCTTAGGCAAGGCAAGGCAGGGCAATTGCAAGCAAGGCAATTCCAGACAAGGCAAGGGAAGACAATTCTACGCAAGACAGTTTTAGGCAAGGCAAGGCAAGCCAAGGCAAAGCAAGGCAATTCCAGACAGGACAATTCCAGGCTAGGCAAGGCAAGGAAATGCAAGGAATCTCCTCTCAGAGAAAGAAAATTTTAGGCACAGCAATTTCAGCGAAGGCAAAACATGGCAATTCCAAGCAAGGGCATTCTAGCAAAGGCAAAACAATGAAAGGCGGGCCAATTCCAGGCAAGGCAACTTTAGGTAACCAAAGGCAAGGCAAAGCAGGGCAACTCCAGACAAGACAATTCGAGGCAAGGCAATGAAGGGAAATTCCAAACAAGGCAATTCAAGGCAGGGCAAGGAAAGGCAAAAAAAGTGCAATTCCAGGAAAGGCTATTTCAGATAAGGCAAGACAAGGCAATTCCAGGCAAGGAAAGGCAAGACAAGGCAAGGCAATTCCAGACAAGGCAATTCCAGACAAGGCAATTCCAGGCAAGGCAAGGAAAGGCTATTCGAAGCAAGGGAATTCCAGGCAAGGCAAATAAGGCAAGGCAATGCAATTCTAGGCAAGGAAATTCCAGGCAAAACAAGGCAAGGCAAGGCAAGGCAATTCCTGGCAATACAAGGCAAGGCAATTGCCAGAAATGCAATTCCAGGTAAGGCAAGGCAAGAGAAGGCAGAAAAAAGGTATTTTCAGGCAAGGAAATTCCAGCTAAGGCAAGGAAAAACACTTCCAGGCAAGGCAGATCCAGTAAAGGCAAGGCAAAGGAATTCTAAGCAAGGCAATTCCAGGCGAGGAAAAGCAAGGCTAGGCAATTTGAAGCAAGGCAATTCCAGTCAAGACAAGGCAAGACAAGGCAATTCCACGCAAGGCTATTCCAGGGAAGGCAAGGCAGGGCAATTCCATGCAAGGGAAAGCAAGGCAATGCAAGGCAATTCCAGGAAAGGCAAAACAAAACAATCCAAGACAAGGCAATTCTAGGCAAGCCAAGGGAAGGCAAGGCAAGACAACGCAATGCCAGACAAGACAATTACAGGCAAGGCAAGGCAAGTGAAGGCAAGGCAAGGCAATGCAATTCTAGGCAAGACAATTGCAGAAAAGCCAATTTCAGAAAAGGGAAGAAAAGACAAGGCAGAGAAAGGCAATTCCAGGCAAGGCAATTTTAGGTAAGGCATGGGAGGCAATTCCAGGGAAGGCAAATCCAGAAAATGCAAGGCAGGGCAATTCCAGGCAAGGCAATTGCCGGGAAGGCAATTTGAAGATAATTAAGGCAAGAGAAGGCAGGGAAAGGCAATCTCAGGCAAGGCAATTCCAGGTAAAACAAGGCAAGGCAATTCCAGGGAAGGCAACTCCAGACAAGGCAAGGCAAGGCAAGGCAATTCCAGGCAAGACAATTCCAGACAATACAATCCCATGCAATAAAAGGCAAGGCTATGCAAAGAAATTCCGGGCAAGTCAATTCTAGGCAAGGAAGGGCAAGGCAATTCCAGGCAAGGCAAGGCAAGGCATTGCAATTCCAGGCAGGGAAATTTCAGGCAAGGTAATACAAGCCAGGTCAGTTTTTGGCACTACAAGGCAAGGAAATTATAGGCAAGGCAATTCCAGACAAGGCAAGGAAAGCCAAGGCAAAACAATTCCAAGCAGGGCAATTCCAGGCTAGGAAAAGCAAGGCAGTGCAAAAGAATTGCAGATAATGCACGGCAATACCAGGCAAAGCAAAAAAGAGCAAGGCAATAAAAGGCAAGGTAATAAAAGGCAAGGCAATTCCAGGCAAAACAATTCTAGGCAAAGCAAGGCAAAGAAAGGCAAGGCAAGGCAAGGCAAGGCAAGACAAAGCAAGACAAGGCTAATCCAGACAAGGCAGTTGCAGCCAAGGTAAGGCAATGCAGTTCCAGGCTAGGCAATTGCAGGAAAGGCAAATCCAGGCAAGGAAATTCCATCTAAGGAAAGGCAGGACAATTCGAGGCAAGAGAACTCCAGGCAAGGCAAGGCAAGGGAATTCCAATATAAATTCCAGACAAGGCAAGGCAAGACAATTTTGGGAAAGCCCAGAAAAGTCAAGGCAATTCCAGGCCAGGCAAGACAAGGGAAGGCAAGGCAAGGAAATTCCAGGCAAGAAAATTCCTGGAAAGGCAAGTCAATGAAAGCCAATTTCAAACGAGTAAATTCCAGGCAACACTAGGCAAGAAAATTGTAAGCATGGCAAATCCGGGCATCACAAGGTAAGGCCAGGCAACTCCAGGCAAGGCAAGGCAAGGCAAGGCAGGGCAATTGGAGGCAGGGCAATTTTAGCAAAGGCAAGCAAGGCAGGGCATTTCCAGGCAAGGCAATTCCAGGAATCCCAAGACAAGACAAAATAATTCTAGGCAAGGCAATTCCAGGCAAGGCAAGGCAAGCCAAAGCAATACGATTCCAGACATGGAAATTCCAGGATAGGCAAGAAAAGGCACCAGAAGAAAACTCCCAGCAAGGCAAAAGAATTCCAGGCAAGGGAATTCAAGGCAAGGCAAAACAATGCAAGGCAGGCCAAATCAAGACAAGGCAATTCGAGGTAAGGAAAGGCAAGGCAAAGCAGGGCAATTCCAGGCAAGACAATTCAAGTCAAGGCAAGGCAGTAAAATTCCAAGCAAGGCAAATCGAGGCAAGGCAAAAAAGGGCGTTTTCAGGCAAGGCGATTTCAGGCAAGGCAAGGCAATTATAGGCAAGGTCAGACAAAACACGGCAAGGCAATTCCAGACAAGAAAATTTTAGGCAAGGCAAAGAAAGGCAATTCCAGGAAAGGCAATTCCAGGCGAGGCAAGGTAAGGCAAGGCAATGCAATGTAAGAAAAGGCATTTTCAGGCAAGACAATTTCAGGGAAGTCAATTCCTGGCAATGCAAGGCAAGGCAATTTCAGGCAAGGCAACTGCCAAAAAAGGCAATTCCAGGCAAGGCAAGCAAAGACAAGGTACAGAAAGCTATTTCCAGACAAGGCAATTCCAGGTATTGCAAGACAATGTCAGGAAAGTCAATTTGAAGTAGACGCTTGACTATTTCTCAAAGGTGTATTATTCACTGAGGCCCTGAATGAGTGACCATATGAAATAAACTCACTGAATAATACACAAGAGGGAAATACTCAGAGTCCATGCCATATGGCCACTCAATCAGAGCATTACTCAATGATCACACCTGGGAAATAGGATTCTATTTTATTTGACCACTGACTGAGAGCCTGATTGAATAATGCACACGCGGACATTAATCAGGAGGCTATGTCATAGGAACAATCCTTCAGAGCTTCAGTGAATAATACACACCTAGGGAATACTCAGGATTCTATTACATAGGCCCTCTCATTCAAAGCCTCACTGAAAAATGCACACCTGTTGGGTACTCAGGAGTCTATTTTATTTGGACACTCATTCAGCACCTCACTGAATGATGCACACGAAACAAGTAGGTAATAGTTAGGATTCTATTACATATAAAAACCCATTATGAGCCTCCCTGAATTATGTATGCCTTGGAATCCTGAGGAGTCTATTTCCTATCGACCCCCTTTCTGAGTCTAAAAAAAAATTAACAAATGCGGAATTTTAAGGAGTAAATGTCATATAACCCCTCCTTCAGAGCCTCATTGAATAACATACACTTGAAGAAAAATTTGGAGTCTCTTTCATATGGCCATTGATTCAGATCATCAGTATAGAATGCACACCTGTGTAGCAGGCAGGTGTCTATTTGCTTTGTCCACACATTCAGAACATCAGTGAATAATACAAACATGTGATATAGTCAGGAGACTATTTCATAAGGTCCCTCATTCAGAGGCTGAGTGAATAATACATACCTGGGGAATAGTCAGGAATCGATGATATATTGCCACTTATTCAGAGCCTCAGTGAATAATGCACACCTGGGAAGTAGTTAGTAGTCTATTTCATATGGACACTCCTCCAGAGCCTCCCTGAATAATACACACATTGGGTACAGTCAGGAATCTGTTTCTTATGGCCACTCACTGAGACTCCCAGGGAATAGTGCACACTTGGGGAATTGCCTATTAATTCCTCAATTTCATATGAGTTGCCATATGAAATGTCTATTTCATATGGCAACTCATAAAGAACCTCAGTGAATAAGACACACTAGGAAAATAGTCAGAAGTGCATTTTAATAAAGCACACACTAAGAGGTTTAGTGAATTATACACAACTGGGGTAGGATCAGGAGTCAATTTCATCTGGCCTCTCACTCAGAGCTTCATTGAATAATGAATTCCTGTGGAATACTGAGGTGCCTATTTGATATAGCTGCTCATTCAGAGCCTCTCAGAATAATATGCAACTCGGGGATATTTAGGTTTCTATTTCATCACTGATTCAACGCCTCAGTAAATAATGCATACCATACCTGAGGAGTACTCAGCAATCTATTTCATATGGCCAATCATCACTCACCTCAGTGAATAATGCACACCAGGGGAATAGTCAGGATTCTATTTCTTATGAACACTCATTCAGACATTCACTGAATAATGCATACATTTGGAATAGTGAGGATTCTGTTTCATATGGCCACTCATTCAGAGCCTTACTGTACACACCTGTGGAATAGTCAGGAGACTATGTTATATAGCCACTCATTCAGAGCCTCAGTAAATCATGCACACCTGAGGAGTACTGAGGATTTTATTTCAAATGACCCTTCATTGAAAGTCTCAGTGAATAATACACACCTGGGGAATAGTCAAGGGTCTATTCCATATGGCCACTTCATTCAGAGCCTCAGTGAATGACACACTCTTGGGGAATAATCAGGATTCTATTTCATACAACCAGTATTGAGAGCCAAACTGAATAATGCACACCTTGGTAATAGTGAGGAGTCTCATAGGAACACTCTTTCAGTGCCTCAGTGAATAATACACACCAGGGGAATACTGAGAAGTCTTTTTAATATTGCCCCTCATTCACAGCCTCTCGAAGTAGTGCAAGTTTGAGGAATTGTCGGGAGTTTATTTAGAATGACCACTCATTCAGAGACTCAGTGAAAAATACACACGTAGGGAGTAGTGAGGATTCTATTCCCAATGGCCACACATTCAGAGCCTTAGTGAATAATGCATACCTGAGGAATAGTCAGGAGTCTATTTCATATGCCCATTTTTCAGAGTCTCACTGAATGACTCACCCCTGTGGAGTACTGAGTGGTCTATTTTATATGGTCACTCAATTTAAGCGTCACTGAATAATACACACCTGGGTCATAGACAGGAGTTTATTTCTTCAGGACAATCATTCAGAGGCCCAGTGAATTACACACACCTGGGACATAGTCAGGAGTCTACTTCATATTGATTCTCATTCAAGGCCTAAGTGAACAATGAACACCTGTTGAGTCCTCAGGAATGTATGTCATATGACCACTCATTCAGCACCTCACTGAATGATACACACATGTGGAATAGTCTGGATTCTATTTAATATGGACACCCATTTTGAGACTCACTGAATAACCTACACCTGTAGAATAGTGAGGAGTCTATTTCATATCGCCCCTCCTTCTGAGACTCACTGAGTAATACACACCTGGGGAATTTTCAGGAGTCTATTTCGTATGGCCTGCATTCAGAGCCTCATTGAATAATGCATACCTGAAAAAAATTTGGAGTCTCTTTCATATGGCCATTCATTCACAGCGTCAATAAATAATGTACACATGTGGAGTAGCCAGTGTCTATTTCCTTTGGCCACACATTGAGAACTTCAGCGAATCATACACACCGGTGTAATAGACAGGAGTCTATTGCACACGGCCACTCATTAAGTGCCCGTGTGAATAAAACCCACCTGGAAAATAATCAGGAGTCTAGTTCACATTGCCTCCCATTCATAGCCTCAGTGAATAATCCACTCCTGGGGAATAGTCAGCAATCTATTTCATAAGGATACATTTTCAGAACCTCCCTTAATAATGCACACATGGAGAATATTCAGAAGTCTATTTTACATGGCCACTGATTCACAGCTTCCGTGAATAATGCATACCTGGGGGAGTGCTCAGCAATCTATTATATATGGCCACTCATTCCGCACCTCAGTGAACAATGCACACCTTCCGAGTAGTCAGGATTCTATTTCTTATGGTCGTTCATTTAGACCTTGACTGAATAATGCACACGTTTGGAATACTCAGGATTATCTTTCATATGGCCCCTCATTCAAAGCCTCACTGAATGGTACACTCCTGTGGAATAGTCAGGAGTTGATTTCATATTTCCACTCATTCAGAGCCGCAATAAATAATGCATGCTGAAGAGTACTGAGAATTCTATTTCAAATAACCCCTTATTCAGAGCCTCAGTGAATAATACAAATGGGGAATAGTCAAGGCTCTCTATCATATTGTCACTCATTCAAAGCCTCAGTAAATGATACAAGCCTGGGGAATAATCAGTATCTTATTCCATATGACCTCTGATTCAGAGCCAAATTGAATAATGCACACCTTGGGAATAGACAGGTTTCTCTTTCATATGGATACTCTTTTAGAGCCTCAGTGAATAGTACACACCAGCGGAATATTGATTAGGTTATTTCATATTGCCACTCATTCAGAGCCCTCTGAGTAGTGCAAGTTTGATGAAATGTCAGGAGTTTATTTACAGTGTCTTCTTATTCAGAGCCTCATTAAATAATGCATACCTGAAAAAATCTTGGAGTCTCTTTCACACGGCCTTTCATACAGAGCATCAGTGAAGAATGCACCTTGTAGAGTAGCCATGTGTCTATTTCCTTTGGCGACACAGTCATAATATCAGTGAATAACACACACCTGTGGATAGTCAGGATTCTATTTTATACAGCCCCTTATCCAGAGCCATGTGAAAAAAACACACCTGGAGAATAGTCAGGAGTGTATTTCATATTGAAACTCATTCAGAGCCTCAGTGAATAATGTGCACCTGGGGAACAGACAGGAGTGTATTTCATATGGACACTCTTTCAGAGCCTCTCTAAATAATACACACATGGGGTAGAGTCAGGAGTTTATTTCATATGGCCACTCAGTGAGAGCCTCAGGGAGTAGTGCACACCTGGGGAATTGTCAGGAGTCTATTTTGTATGGCAACTCATAAAGAACCTCAGTGATTAACACAGACCTGGGGAATAGTCAGAAGTGTATTTCAATTGGCCACACATTCAGAAGGTCAGTGAATAATACACACCAGGGGAATTGTCAGGAGACAATTTCATCAGGTCTCTCCTGCAAAGCTTCACTGAATAATGCACTCCTGTCGAGTAGTCAGCAACCTAATTGATATAGCCATTCATTCAGAGCCTCTCTGAGTAACAAGCTCCTTGCAGATATTCAGGAAACTCTTTATGATGGCCACTCAGATCCTCACTGAATTGTACACATCTGTGGAATTGTCATATGGCCACTAATTCAGAATTTTATGGAGTAATACACACCGGTGGATAAGTGAGATTCTCTTTCATATGGCCTCTCATTCAGAGGCTCACTGAATGATACACACCTGTGAAATAGTGAAGAGTCTATTTCATATTGCCACTCATTTAGAGCCTCATTGAATAATGCACACTTGGGAAGTATTGAGGATTCCATTGTAAATAATAGATATTTATGGAACAGTCAATGCTCTATTTTATATGGTCATTCATTCAGAGCCTCACTGAATGATACACACCTGGGGAATAGTCAGAATTCAATTTCATATGACCAGTCATTGAGAGCCAAGCTGAATAGTGCATACCTTGGGAATAGTCAGGTGTCTCTTTCATAGGGACACTGTTTCAGAGCCTCAGTGGATAATGCACAACGGGGAAGTAGTCAGGAGTCTGTTTAACATGACCACTCATTACGAGCCTCAATGAATAATGCACGTCTGTGGAGTACTGAGGAGACTAATTCATATCACCCCGGATTATGAGACTCTCTGAGTAATGCACATATGGGAACACTCAGAAGTCTATTTCATATGGTCACTCAGTAGGATCCCCACGGAATAATGCACAACTGGGGAATAGTCAGGAGTCTATTTTATATGGCCACTCAAACAATCAGCGAATAATGCAGACTTGGGGAATACTCAGGAGTCTATTTCGCATGGCCAATAATTCAGAGCCAAAGTCAATAATGCACACCAGGGTAATAGTCAGGAACCTCTTTCTTATGGCCACTCATTCAGTGCCTCACTGAATGATACACACCTGGGGAATCGTCAGGATTCTACTACATACTATCACTCATTCAGAGCCTTATTGAATAATTCACAATGGGGCAATAGTTAGGAGTCTATTTTATACTGCCTCTCATTCAGAGCTTCAGTGTATAATGAACCCCTATGGTGTAGTCAGGACCACAGGCTATCATTGTTTAAGATAGCCACGAATTAAGTGCCTCCCTGAATGATACACAACTGGGTGATCGTCAGGAGTCCATTTCATATGACCTCTCATTCTGGCCTCACTGAATAATACACACCTGGGGGGAGTGTCAGGGGTCTATTTGGTATGGACACTCATACTGAACCTCGTTGAATAATGCACACATGGAGAATTATTAAGAGTCTATGTCATATGTCTACTCATTCAGACAACCAGTGAATAACGCACTGGTTATGTGGAGTAATAAGGAGTCTGTTTCATATGGCCACTCCTTTATAGCCTCACTGAATATTACACACTGTGATATAGTCTGGAATCTATTTCTTATGGCCACTCATTCAGAGCCTCACTGACTAATGCACACCAGGTAAAATGAGACTATTTCATATGGAAACTCATTCAGAACCTCACTTAATATTACATACCAGGGGAATAGTCAAGAGTCTATTTCATATGGCCAATCTTTCACAGTCTCACGGAATAATGCATACCTGCGGAATAGTCAGAAGTCTCTTTCATATGGCCATTCCTTGAGAGACTCACTAAATGTACACACCCGGGGAAATAGTCAGGATTCTGTTTTAGCCCCTCATTCAGAGTCTCACTGAATAATGCACACCTGTGAAATAGTCAGGAGTCTTTTTCATGTGGCTCATCATTCGGAGTGTCACTGATAATGTGGAGTAGTCAGGAGTCTATTTCATGTAGCCACATATTCAGAGCCTTGGTGAATAATACACACCTGTGGGATAGTAAGGAATCTAACTAATATGGCCACTTATTCTGAGCCTCACTGAATAATACACACCTGGAGAATAATTTGGAGTCTATTTCCGATGGACATTCATTCAGAGCCTCAGTGAATAATGCACACCTGTGGAGTAGCCAGGAGTCTATTTCATTTGGACACTCATTCATAGCCTCAGTGGATAATATGCACCTGTGGAATAGTCAGGAGTCTATTTCATATGGCCACTCATCAGAGCCTCAGGGAATAATACTCACTTGGGAAATAGTCAAGAGTCTATTTTATATGGCCACTCTTTCAGCACCTCACTGAGTGATACACACCTGGGGAGTAGTCAGGACAGTTTCATATTAACACTCATTGAGTGCCTCTCTGAATAATGCACACCTGTATAATAATCAGGATTCTATTTTTCTTTTTATTGCATTTTAAGTTTTTGGGTATATGTGCAGGACATGCAAAATAATTGCATAGGTACACACATGGTAGTGTGATTTGCTGTCTTCCTCCCCTTCACCCACATCTGGCATTTCTCCCCATGCTATCCCTCCCCAGCTCCCCCCACGCTGTTCCTCCCCATTCCCCCCAATAGACCTCAGTGTGTAGTGCTCCCCTCCAAGTGTCCATATGTTCTCACTGTTCATCACCCACCTATGAGTGAGAACATGAGGTATTTCATTTTCTGTTCTTGTGTCAGTTTGCTTAGAATGATGTTCTCCAGATTCATCCATGTCCCTACAAAGGACACAATATCATCATTTTTGATTTCTGCATAATATTCCACGGTGTATATGTGCCACATTTTCCCAGTCCAGTCTATCATCGATGGCCATTTCGGTTGGTTCCAGGTCTTTGCTATTGTAAACAGTGCTGCAATGAACATTCATGTGCCTGTGTTCTTGTAGTAGAACGCATTATAATCCTTTGGATTCATACCCCGTAATGGCATTGCTGGGTCAAATGGAGTTTCTATTTCTAGGTCCTTGAGGAATCACCACACTGTCTTCCACAAGGCTTGAACTAATTTACACTCCCACCGGCAGTGTAGAAGTGTTCCACATCCTCTCCAGCATCTGTTGTCTACAGATTTTTAAATGATTGCCACTCTAACTGGAGTGAGATGGTATCTCAATGTAGTTTTGATTTGCATTTCTCTAATGACCAGTGATGATGAGCATTTTTGCATATGTTTGTTGGCCTCATGTATGTCTTCTTTTGTAAAGTGTCTGTTCATACCCTTGGCCCATTTTTGGATGGGCTTTTTTTTTGTAAATCTGTTTTACTTCTTTGTAAATTCTAGATATCAGCCCTTTGTCAGATGAGTAAACTGAAAAAATTTTTTCCCATTCTGTTGGTTGCTGATTCACTTTAATGACTGTTTCTTTTGTCTTGCAGAAGCTGTGAAGTTTAAATAGATCTCATTTATCTGTTTTGCTTTTGCTGCCAATGCTTTTGGTGTTTTAGTCATGAAGTCCTTGCCTACTCCTATGTCTTGAATGGTTTTGCCTAGATGTTCTTCTAGGGTTTTTAGGATGCCAGCTTTTATGTTTAAGTCTATAATTTATCTGGAGTTAATTTTAGTGTAAGGTGTCAGGAAGGGGTCCAGATTCTGCTTTCTGCTCATGGCTAGCCAGTTTTCCCAACACCATTTATTAAACAGGGAATCCTTTACCTATTGCTTGTTTTTGTCAGGTTTATCAAAGATTTTATGGTAGTAGGTATGCTGTGTTGGCTCCGGTGCCTCTGTTATGTTCCATTGGTCTATATCTCTGTTTTGGTACCAGTACCATGCTATTTTGATTACTGTAGCCTTGTAGTTTGAAGTCCAGTAGTGTGATGCCTCCTGCTGTGTTCTTTTTGCTTAGAAGTGACCTGGCTATGTGGGCTCTCTTTTGGTTCCATATAAATTATAAGGTGGTTTTTTCCAGTTCTGTGAAGAAGGTCCTTGGTAGCTTGATGGGGATAGCCTTGAGTCTGTAAATTACTTTGGGCAGTATAGCCATTTTCAAGATATTGATTCTTCCTAACAATGAACATGGAATGTTTCTCCATCTGTTTGTGTCCTCTTTTATTTCATTGAGCAGTGGTTTGCAGTTCTTCTTGAAGAGGTCCTTTACGTTCCTTGTTAGCTGTACTCCTAGGTATTTTATTCTCTTTGACGCAATTGTGAATGCCATTTCGTTCTTGATTTGGCTCTCTTTCAGTCTGTTATTGGTGTATAGGAATGCTTGTGATTTTTACACATTGATTTTGTAGACTTTGCTGAAGTTGCCTATCGGTTTCAGCAGTTTTTGGGCTGAGATGATGGGGTCTTCTAGATATACAATCATGTCTTCTGCAAATAGAGACAATTTGACTTTCTCCTTTCTATTTGAATACACTTCATTTCTTTTTCTTGCCTGATTGCTCTGGCTAGGACTTCCAGTACTATATTGTATAGGAGTGGTGAGAGAGGGCATCCTCGTCTGGTGCCAGATTTCAAAGGGAATGCTTCCAGATTTTGCCCATTCAGTATGATATTGGCTATTGGTTTGTCATAAATAGCTTTTATTATTTTGAGATACGTTCCATCATACAGAGATTATTTATGGGTTGCCGTATAAACGGCTGTTGAATTTTGTCAGAGGCCTTTCTGCATCAATTGAGATAATCATGTGGTTTTTGTTTTTGGTCCTGTTTATGTGGTGAATTACGTTTATAGACTTGCATATGTTGAACCAACCTTGCAGACTCGGGATGAGTCCTACTTGATCATGATGGATAATCTTTTTGATGTGCTGTTGCAGTCAGCTTGCCAGTATTTTATTGAAGATTTTTGCGTCTATGTTCATCATGGATATTGGCTTGAAGTTTTCTTTTCTTGTTGAGTCTCTGCCAGGTTTTGGTATCAGGATGATATTGGTCTCATAAAATGATTTGGGAAGGATTTCCTTTTTTTGAATTATTTGGAATAGTTTCAGAAGGAATAGTAACAGTTCCTATTTGTGTGTCTGGTAGAATTTGGCTGTCAACCCATCTGGACCTGGGCTTTTTTTATCCGTGAGTGACGAAAATTCGTCTGAAAGTGTGGCGTCCTCTCGTTCTCTGCTCTTCCACTGGGAGCTACAATCCCGAGCTGTTAGCAATTAGCCCTCTTGGATCCCGGTTATTTTTTTGTGTGGTGGACTCTAAATTGCTGCCTCAACTTCAGACCTTGTTATTGGTCTATTCATAGTTTCCGCTTCCTCCTAGTTAAGGCTTGGGAGGACACAGGTGTCCAGGAATTTATCCATGTCTTCTGGGTTTACTAGTTTATGTGCATAGAGTTGTTGTAATATTCTCTGATGATGGTTTGAATTTCTGTGGAATCTGGTAATTTCCTTTTTGTCATTTTTTATTGCATCTATTTGGTTATTCTCTCTTTTCTTTTTTATCAGTCTGGCTAGTGGTCTATTTTGCTGATCTTTTCAAAAAACCAGCTCTTGGATTTATTAATTTTTGAAGGGTTTATCGTGTCTCTGTCACTTTCAGTTCGGCTCTGATCTTAGTTATTTCTTGTCTTCTGCTTGGTTTTGATTTGTTTTGTTCTCGCTCCTCTAGCTCTTTCAATTTTGATGGTAGGGTGTCAATTTTGGATCTCTCTATTCTTCTCATGTAGGCACTTATTGCTATATATTTTCCTCTAGATACTGCTTTAAATGTGTCCCAAAGATTCTGGTATGTTTTGTCTTCGTTCTCATTGGTTTCGAAGAACTTCTGTATTTCTGCCTTCATTTCATTGTTTATCCAGTCAACATTCAAGAGCCAGTTGTTCAGTTTCCATGAAGCTGTGCAGTTCTGAGTTAATTTCTGAATTCTGAGTTCTAACTTGATTGCCCTATGGTCTGAGAGACTGTTTGTAATGATTTCAGTTGTTTTGCATTTGCAGAGGAGTGCTTTACTTCCAATTATGTGATCAATTTTAGAGTAGGTGTGATGTGGTGCTGAGAAGAATGTATATTCTGTGGATTTGGGGTGGAGAGTTCTGTAAATGTATATCAGGTGTGCTTGTTCCAGGTCTGAGTTGAAGTCCTGGATATCCTTGTTAATTTTCTGTCTGGTTGATCTGTCTAATATTGACAGTGGAGTGTTAAAGTTTCCCACTATTATTGTGTGGGAATCTAAGTCTCCTTGTAAGTCTTTAAGAACTTGGCTTATATATCTGTGTGCTCCTGTATTGGGTCCATATATTTAGGATCGTTAGCTTTTCTTGTTGTATCGATCCTTTTACCATTATATAATTTCTTCCTTTCTCTCTTTTGCTCTTTGTTTTTTAAAGCTTATTTTATCAGAGATGAGAATTGCAACTCCTGCTAATTTTTGCTCTCCATTTGCTGGATGAATCTTCCTCCATCCCTCTATTTTGAGCCTTTGTGTATTTTTGCATGTGAGATGGGTTTCCTGGATACACCACACCAATGGGTTTTGGCTTTTTATCCAATTTGCTTTTTTGTGTCATTTGATTGGTGCATTTAGCACATTTACATTTAGGGTTAATATTGTTATGTGTAAATTTGATACTGCAATTTTGATGCTAGCTGGCTGTTGATGCGGATTCTTCATTTTGTTGATGCTCTTTAGCATTTGGTATGTTTTTGGAACGGCTGGTACTGGTTGTTCCTTTCTATGTGTAGTGCCTGTTTCAGGAGCTCTTGTAAAGTAGGCCTGGTGGTAACAAAATCTCTGAGTACTTGCTTTTTCACAAAGGATTTTATTTTTTCTTCACTTATGAAGCTCAGTTTGGCTAAATATCAAATTCTGGGTTGAACGTTCTTTCCTTTAAAGATGTTGAAAATTGGCTCCCACTCTCTTCTGGCTTGTAGGGTTTCTGCTGAGAGATACGCTGTGAGTCTGATGGGCTTCACTTTGTGGGTGACCCAACCTTACTCTCTGCCTGACCTTAGGATTTTCTCTTTCACTTCTACCCTCGTGAATCTGACGATTATATGCCTTGGCATTGCTCTTCTTGCGGAGTATCTTTGTGGTGTTCTCTGTATTTCCTGGACTTGAATATTGGCCTGCCTATCTAGGTTGGGGAAATTTTTCTGGATAATATTCTGAAGAGTATTTTTCAGCTTGGATTCATTTTGTTTGTCACATTCAGGTACACCTGTCAAACACAGATTAGGTCTCTTCACATAGTCCCACATTTCTTGGCGACTTTGTTCATTCTTTTTTGTGTTTTTTTCTCTAATCTTGGTTTCTCCTTTTATTTCATTGAGTTGATCTTCAACCTCTGATATCCTTTCTTCTGCTTGGTCATTTTCGCTGTTGAGACTTGTGCATGCTTCACGAATTTTTTGTGTTGTGTTTTTTAGCTCCATCTATTCACTCATATTCCTCTCTATGTTGTCCATTTTTGTTATTATTTTCTCAAATCTTTTTTCAAGGTTCTTAGTTTCTTTGCATTGAGTTAGAACATGTTTCTTGAGTTTACAGAAGTTTCTCATTACCCACCTTCTGAAGTCTGATTCTGTCATTTCATCACACTAATTCTTTGTCCAGCTTTGTTCCCTTGCTGGTGAGCAATTGTGGTCCCTTGTGGGAGGCGAGGTGTTTCTGTTTCGGGTGTTTTTCTCATTTTTGCTCTGGTTTCTTCCCATCTTTGTGGGTTTATCCACCTGTCGTCTGAGTAGTTGCTGACTTTTCAATTGGGTCTCTGAGTGGACACTCAGATTGTTGATGATGGAGTATTTTTGTTTCTTAGTTTTCCTTCTAACAGTCTAGCCCCTCTGCTGTAGGACTGCTGAGGTCCACTCCAGGCCCCGCTTGCCTGGGGTACACCTGTATCAGCTGCGGAACAATGAGGGATGCTACCAGTTTCTTCCTCTGCTATCTTTGTCCCAGAATGATGCCCGCCAAATGTCAGTCTGATCAGTCCTTTTTGAGGTGACTCTTTGAATATACAGAGGTCAGGGAGCTGCTTGAGGAGACAGTCTGTACTTTATAGGAGCTGAAGTGCTGAGCTGTGAGCTCTGTTGTTCATTCAGGGCAGCTAGGCAAGTACGTTTAAGTCTGCTGCAGCAGAACTAATAAAGCCCCCTTTTTTCCTCAGGTGCTTTATCTTGGGTAGTTAGGGCTTTATTTATGAGTATCCCTTGCACTGTCCTGCCCAGCAAGGAGGCAGTCTAGTCACTACCTTCCTGCAGAGGCTCTTCCCTGTTGCCATGGGCTCTGCCCTCCTCTTGTGGGCTCTGCCCTGTTGCCATGTGTTCCAGCCTGCTGTCGAATGTAATTCCCTGTAGTCCAGGGAATATGGGCGTGGTTAGAACTGCTGTGGCAATCGTGGCCTGACTCTGTATTGGCGGACTCTCTCTGTCATGGTGGGTTGCCTTGGAAATGGCAGGCTGCGTCAGCAATGGGAGAGTACCTCTGTAGGGGCAGAATGCCTCGGTAAGGGAGGACATCCCTCCCCCACCGAGCTGCACCATCCTGGGTTCAGCTGTGCTTGCCATAAAACTCTCAACCCCAAGTGTTTCCTGTTGCTGTTTTGTTTTTGTGGGGGTGGCATGCGCCGAGCCTGATGACCTGGCTCCCTGCCTCAGAGCCCATTTGTTTTTATTTAAGTTGAACGGTTGACTCTCTCCCAGGTGTTTCAGTCGCCTGCTGAAAGTGTACCAGTATCTGTGTGATTACCTTTGCAGCGACCCAGCTCAAACGTTGCTGCCTGGGAATCTCCTGGCCTGGCTTACTGTTTAAGTCCTGTTTAATCAGATGAATGTGCTAAACTGCCTTCCCAAATATCAAATTGCCAGATTATCAGGGCAACCAGACCAGTGTTTTTTGTGCAGAGTGTTTCTGCGCTGTGGTTCAGGTCAAAACTGCCGCACCAGCTGAAACAGCTGTGCTGGCGTCCCGTGGGGCTCCTGTACCTGAGAATTTCCTGGTCTGTGGGCAATAAAGTTCCATCTGTAAATGCAGCGTCCACTCACCCTCTGCACTTTCACTGAGAGCTGCAATCCTGAGTTGCTCCTACAGTGCCATCTTCCCCTAACAATCAGGATTCTATTTCATTTGGTCACTCTTTCAGAGCCTCAGTGAATAATACACATCTGGGGAGCAGTGAGGAGTCTATTTCATGTGGCCACTCATTCAGAGTCTCACGGAATAGTACACACCTAGAGAATTCTCAAGCTACTATTGGGATTGGCAATGCTTTTGGAGACTGAATAACACACACCTGGTATATAGTGAGAAATCTATTCCAAATGGTCACATATTCAGAGCCTCAGTGAATAATGCACACCTGGGGAATAATCAGGAGTCTATTACTTATGCCCATTCTTTCAGCCCCTCAGTGAGTAATGCACGTCTCTCGAGTACTGAGAGGTAGGTTTCATATGGCCACTCATTTCGAGCCTCACTGAATAGTACACAACTGGGAAAAAGTCAGGAGTGTATTTCACATGGCCACTCATTAAGAGGCTCAGTGAATAATTCACAGCTGTTGAGTAATCAGGAGTCTTTTTCGTATGGTGAATCATTCAGAGCCTTACTGAATGATACACACGTTGGGAATTGTCAGGATTCTGTTTAATATGACCACGCATTATGAGCCTCAGTGAATAATGAATGTCTGTGGAGTATTGAGGAGACTAATTCATATGGCCCCCCCATGAACACTCATTCAGAACCTCAGTGAATAATGCACACCTGTGGGGTAGCCAAAAGTGTGTTTCATACAGCCACTCATTCAGAGCCTCAGTGAATAATACACACCTGTGGAATAGTAAGGATTCCATTTCATATGGTCATTCACTCATAGCCACAGTGAATAATGCACAAATGTAGAGTACTCAGCAGTCTATTTTATATAACCACTAATTCAGAGATTCACTGAATAATA
The DNA here is from genome assembly GCA_028533165.1 of Leontopithecus rosalia. NCBI lineage: Eukaryota > Metazoa > Chordata > Mammalia > Primates > Cebidae > Leontopithecus > Leontopithecus rosalia. Next base: position 34,858 of record JAPYYA010001496.1, on the reverse strand, counting down.
CAAACATGAAGGATAATCGGCATCCTATTTCATATGACCACTCATGCAGAGCCTCACTGAGTAATACACACCTGGGGAAGTGTTAGGGTTGTACTTTATATAGCCACTCATTTACAGCCTCAGTGAATAATGCGCACTTGGGGAATAGACATCAGTCTAATTTATATGGCCACAAAATCAAAGCCTAAGTGAGTAATACACAACCTTGGAATGGTGAGGAGTCTATTCCTGATGCCCACTTAATCAGAGTCTCAGTCAATAATACACACATGGGGAATAGTCAGGAGTGTATTTCATATTTTCACTAACTCAAAGCCTCACTAAACAATACACACCTGTGGACTAGTCAAGAGACTATTTCATATGGCCAAACTTTCAGAGCCTCAGTGAATAATACATACCTGGGGAATACTCAGGGCTCTATTACATATGGCCTGTCATTCAGAGCTTCGCTGAATAAGGAACAGTTGTAGAGTAGTCAGAAGTCCATTTCATATACCCACACTTTCAGAGCCTCACTGAATTATATACACCAAGGAAAGGCAGGATTCTATTTCATATGGCCATTCATTCAGAGCCAAACTTAAAAATGCATGCCTGGGGAGTATTCAGGAGTCTCTTTCCTATGGCCACTCATTCAAAGACTCACTGAATAATACACAACTATGGAAAAGTCAGGAGTATATTTCACATGGCCACTCATTCAGAGCCTCAGTGAAGAAACATATATACCTGGGGAATACTCAGGAGTCTATTTCATTTAGCCACTTATTCAGAGACTCACTGAATAATGCACACCTGGAAAATAGTCTGGAGTCTTTTTGATATGACTGTTCACCCAGTGCCTCAGTGGAAAATGCACACCTGTGGAATAGTTAAGAGACTATAATCAGGGGTCTATTTCACATGGTCACTTGTTCAGAAACTCACTGAACGATACACACTTGGGAAATAGAGTTCATGCCATATGACCACTCAATCAGAGCATTACTGAATGGTGCACACCTGGGAAATATGATTCTATTTCATATAACCTCTGATTGAGAGCCTCATTGAATAATGCACACCCCGACATTAATCAGGAGACTATGTCATATGAACCCTCCTTCAGAGACTCAGTGAATAATACACACCTAGAAAATTCTCAGGAGTCTGTTACATAGGCCCTCTCATTCAAAGCCTCACTGAGCAGTGCACACCTGTTGGGTACTCAGGAGTTTATTTCATATGGCCACTCATTCAGCACGTCACTGAATGATACACACGTGGGGAATAGTCAGAATTCTATTTAATATGAACACCCATTATGAACCTCGGTGAATTATGTATGCCTTGGAATCCTGAGGAGTTTATTTTCTATCGACTCCCTTTCTGAGTCTAACAGAAAAATTAACAAATGCAGAATTTTAAGGAGTAAATTTTGTATGGCGCCCCCTTCAGAGCCTCATTGAATAATCTATACCTGGAGAAAAATTTGGAGTCTTTTTCCAATGGCCATTTATTCAGAGCATCAGTAAAGAATGCACACTTGTGGAGTGGCCAGGTGTATATTTGCTTTGGCCACACATTCAGAACATCAGTGAATAATACACACCTGTGGTATAGTCAGGAGTCTACTTCATAAGGCCCCTCATTCAGAGACAGAGTGAATAATAATCACCTGGGGAATAGTGAGGAATCTATTATATATTGCCACTTATTCAGAGCCTGAGTGAATGCACACCTGGGAAATAGTCAGGAGTCTATTTCATATGGACACTCTTTCAAAGCCTCCCTGAATAATACACACATTGGGTACAGTCAGGAATCTGTTTCTTATGGCCACTCACTGAGAATCCCAGGGAATAGTGCATACTTGGGGAATTGCCACGAGTCTATTTTATATGGCAACTCATACAGAACCTCAGTGAATAAGACACACCTGGAAAATAGTCAGGAGTGTATTTTAATAAAGCACACACTAAGAGGCTCAGTGAATTATACACAACTGGGGTAGGATCAGGAGTCAATTTCATCTGGCCTCTCACTTAGAGCTTCATTGAATAATGCACTCTTGCGGAATAGTCAGGAGCCTAATTGGTATAGCTACTCATTCAGAGCCTCTCAGAATAATATGTACCTCGGGGACCTTTAGGTTTCTATTTCATATTACCACTGATTCAACACCTTAGTAAATAATGCATACCGTACCTGGAAATTACTGAGCAATCTATTTCATATGGCCACTCATTACTCACCTCAGTGAATAATGCATACCAGGGGAATCGTCAGAATTATATTTCTTATGGACACTCATTCAGACCTTCACTGTATAATGCACACATTTGGAATAGTGAGGATTCTGTTTCATATGGCCACTCATTCAGAGCCTCACTGTATGGTACACACCTGTGGAATAGTCAGGAGACTATGTTATATAGCCACTCATATATAGCCTCAGTGAATCATGCACGCCTGAGGAGTACTGAGGATTTTATTTCAAATGACCCTTCATTCAAAGCCTCAGTGCATAATAAACACCTGGGGAATAGTCAAGGGTCTATTTCATATGAGCACTCATTCAGAGCCTCAGTGAATGACAAACACTTGGGGAATAATCAGGATTCTATTTCATAGTATTGAGAGCCTTAATAATGCACACCTTGGGAATAGTGGGGAGTCTGATAGGCACACACTTTCAGTGCCTCAGTGAGTAATAAACACCAAGGGAATACTGAGGAGACTTTTAAATATTGCCACTCATTCACAGCCTCTCGAAGTAGTGCAAGTTTGGGGAATTGTCAGTAGTTTATTTAGAATGGCCACTCATTCAGAGACTCAGTGAAAAATACACACGTAGAAAATAGTGAGGATTCTATTTCCAATGGCCACACATTCAGAGCCTTAGTGAATAATACAGACACCTGGAATAGTCAGGAGTCTATTTCAGATGCCCACTCTTTCAGTCTCACTGAATAACTCACCCCTGTGGAGTACTGAGAGGGCTATTTCACATGGACGCTCATTTTGAGCCTCACTGAATAATACACACCTGGGTCATAGACAGGAGTTTATTTCTTCAGGCCAATCATTCAGAGGCTCAGTGAATTATACACACCTGGGACATAGTCAGGAGTCTACTTTATATTGCTCCTCATTCAAAGCCGAAGTGAACAATGAACACCTGTTGAGTCCTCAAGAATGTATGTCATATGGCCACTCATTCAGCACCTCACTGAATGATACACACATGTGGAATAGTCGGGATTCTATTTAATATGGACACCCTTTTGAGACTCACTGAATAACCTATACCTGTAGAATAGTGAGAAGTCTATTTCATATCGCCCCTCCATCTAAGACTCACTGAGTAACACACACCTGGGGAATTGTCAGGAGTCTATTTTGTATGGCCTGCATTCAGAGCCTCATTGAATAATGCATACCTGGAGAAAAATTTGGACACTCTTTTATATGGCCATTCATTCAGAGCGTCAGTGAATAATGTACACATGTGGAGTAGCCAGGTGTCTATTTCCTTTGTTCACAAATTGAGAACTTCAGAGAATCATACACACCTGTTGAATAGACAGGAGTCTATTGCACACGGCCACTCATTAAGTGCCCGTGTGAATAAAACCCACCTGGAAAATAATCAGGAGTCTAGTTCACATTGCCTCCCATTCATAGCCTCAGTGAATAATCCACTTCTGGGGAATAGTCAGCAATCTATCTCATAAAAATACTTTTTCAGAACCTCCCTTAATAATGCACACATGGGGGATATTCAGAAGTCTGTTTCAGATGGCCACTGATTCACAGCCTCCGTGGATAAATGCATACCTGGGGAGTGCTCAGCAATCTATTATATATGGCCACTCATTCAGCACCTCAGTGAACAATAGACACGTGGGGAATAGTCAGGATTCTATTTCTGATGGTCGCTCATTTAGACCTTGACTGAATAATGCACACCTTTGGAATACTCAGGATTGTCTTTCATATGGCCATTGATTCAGAGCCTCACTGAATGGTACACACCTGTGGAATAGTCAGGAGTCGATTTCATATTTCCACTCATTCAGAGCCACAGTAAATAATGCATGCTGGAGAGTACTGAGAATTTTATTTCAAATGACCCCTCATTCAGAGCCTCAGTGAATAATACAAATGGGGAATAGTCAAGGCTCTCCATCATATGGCCACTCATTCAGTGCCTCAGTGAATTATACACGCCTGAGGAATAATCAGTATCGTATTCGATATGAGCTCTGATTCAGAGCCAAACTGAATAATACACACCTTGGGAATAGACAGGTTTCTCTTTCATATGGACACTCTTCAAGAGCCTCAGTGAATAATACACACCAGCGGAATACTGATTAGGTTATTTCATATTGCCACTCATTCAGAGTCCTCCAAATAGTGCAAGTTTGATGAATTGTCAGGAGTTTATTTACACTGTCCCCTCGTTCAGAGCCTCATTGATTAAGGCATACCTGGAAAAATCTTGGAGTCTCTTTCACATGGCCATTCATTCAGAGCATCAATGAAGAGTGCACACTTGTAGAGTAGCCATGTGTCTATTTCCTTTGGCAACACAGTCAGAACATCAGTGAATAATACACACCTGTGGATTGTCAGGAGTCTATTTCATAATGTCCCTCATTCAGAGCCGTGTGAATAAAACACAACTGGAGAATAGTCAGGAGTGTATTTCATATTGAAACTCATTCAGAGCCTCAGTGAATAATGCACACCTGAGGAACAGACAGGAGTGTATTTCATATGAACTCTCTTTTAGAGCCTCTCTGAATAATACACACATGGGGTAGAGTCAGGAGTCTATTTCACATGGCCACTCAGTGAGAGCCTCAGGGAGTAGTGCACACCTGAGGAATTGTCAGGAGTCTATTTCGTATGGCAACTCACACAGAACCTCAATGAATAACACACACCTGGAGAATAGTCCAAAGTGTATTTCAATTGGCCACACATTCAGAAGCTCAGTGAATAATACACACCAGGGGAATTGTCAGGAGACAATTTCATCAGGCATCTCATACAGAGCTTCACTGAATAATGCACTCCTGTGAAGTAGTCAGCAGCCTAATTGATATATCTATTCATTCAGAGCCTCTCTGAGTAATAAGCTCCTTGTGGATATTCAGGAATCTCTTTAATATGGCCACTCAGATCCTCACTGAATGGTACACACCTGTGGAATAGCCATATGTCCACTAATTCAGAATCTCATGAAGTATTGCACACCAGTGGATAAGTGAAAATTCTCTTTCATATGGTCATTCATTCAGAGGCTCACTGAATGATACACACCTGTGGAATTGTCAAGAGTCTATTTCATATTGCCACTCATTCAGAGCCTCAGTGAGTAATGCACACCTGGGGAGTATTGAGGATTCTATTGTAAATAATAGGCACTTGGGGAATAGTCAATGGTCTATTTTATATGGTCACTCATTCAAAGCCTCACTGAATAATACACACCTGGGGAATAGTCAGGATGCAATTTCATATGACCAGTCATTGAGAGCCAAGCTGAATAACGCTAACCTTTGGAATAGCAGAAGTCTCTTTTATTTATTTTTATTTATTATTTTTCTTTGAGATGGAGTTTCGCTCTTGTTACCCAGGCTGGAGTGCAATGGCGTGATCTCAGCTCACCGCAACCTCCGCCTCCTGGGTTCAGGCAATTCTCCTGCCTCAGCCTCCTGAGTAGCTGGGATTACAGTCACGTGTCACCATTCCCAGCTAATTTTTTGTATCATTAGTAGAGACGGGGTTTCACCATTTCGACCAGGATGGTCTCGATCTCTTAACCTCGTGATCCACACGCCTCGGCCTCCCAAAGTGCTGGGATTACAGGGGTGAGCCATCACGCCCAGCCAGATGTCTCTTTTATAGGGACACTCTTTAAGAGCCACAGTAAAAAATGCGCAGTAAATAAGGCAACTCAAATTCAGGCAAGGCAAGGCAACTAAAATCCACATAGGGCAAATACAGGCAAGGCAAATCTAGGCAAAGAAAATCGAGGCAAGGCAAATTCTGGCAAAAAAAAGGCAAGACAAATACAGGCAAGGCAAATCCAGGAACATGTAGGCAAAGCAAATCGAGGCAAATCCAGGAAAGGCACATCTAGGCAAGGAAAATCCAGGCAAGGCAAATACAGGCAAAACAAATTTAGGCAAAAAAATATTCAGGTAAGGCAAGGCAAGGCAAATCCAGGGAAAGCAGATACAGGGAAGGCAAGGCATTGCAAATTCAGGTAAGCAAGACAAGGCAAATCCAGTCAAGGCAAGGCAAAGCATATCCAGGCAAGACCAATCCACGCAACAAATATCCAGGCAAGGCAAACCAAGGCAAATGCAGGCAAGTCAAATCTATAAAACGCAAGTCAAGGCTAATCCCACAAAGGCAAATCCAGGCAAGGCAAGGCAAGGAAAATCCAGGCAAGAAAAATCCAGGGAAGGCAAATACAGACAAGGCAAGGCAAGGCAAATCCAGGCAATAAAAGGCAAGAAAAATTCAGGCAAGGCAAATACAGGCCAGGCAAGGCAGAGCAAATCCAAGCGAGGAAATTCCAGGAAAAACAAGACAAGGCAAATCCAGGCAAAACAAATCCAGGCAAAGCAAGGCAAGGCAAGTCAAGTCCAGGGAAAACAAATTTTGGCAAAGCAAGGCAAGGCAAGGCAAGGCAAATCCAGGCAAGGCAAGGCAAAGCAAATTCAAGCAAGGGAATTATAGGCAGGAAAAGACCAACAAAAATCCAGGCAAAACAAATCCAGGCAAGGCAATGCAAACAAAGGGAAATCCAGGCAAGGCAAAAGAAGCCAAAACAATACAAGACAAATCCAGAAAAGACAAATCCAGGCATGGCCAATACAAATAAGGAAAATCCGGGGAAGGCAAGGCAATGCAAATTCAGGCAAGCAAAGCAAGGGAATTCCAGTCAAGACAAAACAAGGCAAATCCAGTCAAGGCAAATCTAGGCAAATCCAGGCAAGGCAAATCCAGGCAAATTTAGGCAATTCAAGTCCAGGCAAGGCAAGACAAAACAAATCCCAGCAAGGCAAATTCAGGCAAGGCAAGGCAAGGCAATGCAATTTCAGGCGGGCAAGGCAAGAGTCATCCAGTAAAGTAAAGGCAAAGCAAATCCAGGCAAGGCAAATCCAGGCAAGGTCAGGAAAGGCAAATCCAGGCAAAGTCAAACCAGGCAAAGCAAATCCAGGCAAGGCAAAACAAGGCAAATACAGGCAAGTCAAATCCACGAAAGGCACGTCAAGGCTAATCCCGCCAAGGGAAATTAAGTCAAGGCAAGGGAGTTCAAATTCAGGCAAGGCAAGACAAGTCAAGCCCAGGAAAGGCAAGTCAAGGCAAATCATACAAAGGTAAATCCAAGCAAAGCAAGGCAATGCAAATTTACACAAGCTAAGCAAGGCTAATGCAGGCAAGGCAAATCCAGAAAAGGCAAGGCAGGGCAAATACAGGCAAGACCAGGTAAGGCAAATACAGGCAAGGCAAATTTAGGCAAGGAAAATCCAGGCAAGACAAATCCAGGCAAAAAACATCCAGAGAAGGCCAAAATAGGCAAGGCAAGGCAAGGCAAATCCAGGAAAGACAAATCCAGGCAAGGCCAAAACTGTCAAAGAAAATCTAAGGAAAACAAGGCAATGCAAATTCAGGCAAGCAAGGCAAGGCAAATCCAGGCAAGGCAAATGACGTCAAGGCAAGACAAAGCCAATCCAGGCAAGGCAAATACAGGCAATGCAAGGCAAGTTAAATCCACAAAAGGCAAGTCAAGGCTCATCCTGCCAAGGCAAATCCAGGAAAGGCAAGGCAAGGCAATTTCAGGCAAGAAAAGTCAAGGAAAATCCATGCAAAAAAAATCCAGGCAATGTAAATCCAGGAAAGGCAAGGCAAGGCAAGGCAAGGCAAGAAAAGGCAAGAAAAATTTAGGCAAGGCAAATGCAGGCCAGGCATATACAGGGAGGCAATTTCAGGCAAGGCAAATCCAGGCAAAAAAAGGCAAGGGAAATTCAGGCAAGGCAAATACAGGCCAGTCAAATTCCGATAAGGCAAGGCAAGGCAAATCCAGGCAAGGCAAATTTGACAAGGCAAATCCAGCCAAATTCGGGAAAAGCAAATCTAGGCAAATAAAGGCAATGTAAATCTAGGCAAATGCAGGCAAGGCAAATCCAGGCAATTCAAGTCAAGGCAAAGCAATTCAAGGCAAATTTCGGCAAGGCAAATCCAGGCAAGACAAGGCAAGGCAAATGCAGGCAAGGCAAATATATGCCAAAAAAATTAAGGCAAGGAAAATTTAGTCGAGGCGAGGCGAAGCAAATTCAGGGAAGGCCAATCCACGCAATGCAAATCCATCCAACCCAAATCAAGGCAAATCCAGGCACATCGAATCCACGAAAGTCAAGTCAAAGCTAATCCGAAGGAAAATCCAGGCAAGTCAAGACAAGTCAATTTAAGCAAGGCAAGGAAAGGCAAGAAAACGCAAATCCAGGCAAGGCAAAGCAAGGCTAATCGAGGCAAGAAAAGGCAAAAAAAATTCAGGCAAGGCAAATACAGACCAGAAAAATGCAGGCAAGACAAATTCAGGAAAGGTAAATCCAGGCAAGGCAAATCCAGGCAAAGCAAGGCAAGGCAAATCCAGGCAAGAAAAGGCAAGGCAAATTCAGGCAAGAAAAGGTAAAGAAAATTTAGGCAAGGCAAATACAGGCCAGGCAAATTCAGAGAAGGCAAGGCAAAGCAAATCCAAGCAAGGAAATTTTAGGCTAGACAAGACAAGGCAAATCCAGGCAAAAAAAAAATCCAGGTAAGACAAGACAAGGCAAGGCAAATCCAGGCAAGGCAAATCCAGGCAAGGCAAGGCAAAGCAAATCCAGGCAAGGAAATTCCAGGCAAGACAAGAAAAGGCAAATCTAGGAAAAACAAATCCATGCAAGGCAAGGCAAGGCAAATCCACGCAAGGCAAACTTAGCCAAGGCAAGGCAAGGCAAATTCAGGCAAGGCAAATTCAGGCAAGGCAAATTTAGGCAAGGCAAAGCAAATCCAGGCAAGGCAAACACAGCCAAGGGAAGGCAAGGTAAATTCAGGCAATGCAAATCCCGGCAAGTAAAATCGAGGCAAGGCAAATTCTGGGAATGCAAGGCAAGGCAAATCCATGCAAGGCAAATCCAGGCAAGGCAAATCCAGGCAAGAAAAGGCAAAGAAAGGCAAATCCACTCACGTCAAATTTAGCCAAGGCAAGGTAAGGCAAATCCAGGCAAGTCAAATCCAGCTAAGGCAAGGGAAGGCAAATCCAGGCAAGTTAAATCCAGCTAAGGCAAGGGAAGGCAAATCCAGGCAAGGCAAGGCAAATTAGGCAAGGCAAATCTAGCTAAGGCAAGGCTAGGTAAATCCAGGCAAGGCAAATCCAAACAAGGCAAATCTGGGCAAGGCAAATTTTGGCAAGGCAAGGCAAGGTAAATTCAGGCAAGGCAAATTCAAGCAAGGGTAATCCAGGAAAATTCAGACAAAGCAAATCCAGGCAAATAAAGGCAAGGTAAATCTAGGCAAATCCAGGCAAGGCAAATCCAGGCAAGGCAATTCCAGGCAAGATAAGGCAAGGTAAGGCAAGGCAAATCCAGGCAAGGCAATTCCAGGCAAGGCAAGTCAAGACGAGGCAAATCCATGCAAGGCAAAGCCAGCTAAGGCAAGGCAAGGTAAACCCAGGCAAGGCAAATCCAGGCAAGGCAAATCCAGGCAAGGCAAATTTTGGCAAGCCAAGGCAAGGCAAATTCAGGCAAGGCAAATTCGGGTAAGTCAAATCCAGGAAAATTCAGACAAAGCAAATCCAGGCAAATTCAGTCAAGGCAAATCTAGGCAAATCAAGGAAAGGCAAATCCAGGCAATTCAAGTTAAGGCAAGGAAAGTCAAGGCAAATCAAAGCAATGCAAATTCAGGCAAGTCAAGGCAATGCAAATTGTGGCACACAAGGAAGGCAAATCCAGGCAAAGCAAATCCAGTCAAATAAAAGCAAAGCAAATTCAGGCAAGGCAAATCTAGGTAAGGCAACACAAGGCAAATGTAGGCAAGGCAAATCCAGGGAAAGCCAATCAAGGCAAAAAACATCCACGCAAGGCAAAACAAGGCAAATCCAGGTAAGTCAAATCCACGAAATGCAAGTCAAGGCTAATCCCGCCAAGGCAAATCCAGGGAAGACAAGGCAAAGAAAATTCAAGCAAGGCAAGGCAAGGCAAGTCGAGGGAAGGCAACTCAAGGCAAATCCCCGCAAAAAAAATTCAGACAAGGCAAGGCAATACAAATTCAGGCAAGCAAAGCAAGGCTAATCCAGGCAATGCAAATCCAGGAAAGGCAAGCAAGGCAAATTTAGGCAAGGCAACACAAGGAAAATCCAGTCAAGACAAATACAGGCACGGCAAATCTAGGCAAGAAAAATCCAGGCAAGGAAAGGAAAAAAATCCAAGCAAGGCAAATAGAGGCAAAAAAAAAATCCAAGCAAAAAAATTTAGGCAAAAAATTCAGGCAAGGAAAATACAGGCAAGACATGGCAAGGCAAATCCAGGCTAGGTAAATCCAGGCAAGGCAAATCCGGGCAAGGCAATTTTTGGCAAAGCAAGGCAAGGCAAATCCAGGCAAGGCAAATTCAGACAAGGCAAATCCAGGCAAATTCAGGCGAAGCAAATTCAGGCAAATAAAGGCAAGGTAAATCTAGGCAAATCCAGGCAAGGCAAATCCAGACAATTTAAGTCAAGGGAAAATCCAGCAAGGCTAGTCCAGGCAAGGCCCGGAAAATCCAGGCAAGGCAAATCCAGGCAAGGCAAACCCAGGCAAGGCAAATCCAGGCAATGCAAACCCAGGCAAGGCAAATCCAGGCGAGGCAAGGCAAGGCAAGTGAAGGCAAATTTAGGCGAAGCAAATCCAGGCAAGGCAGGACAAGGCAAGGAAAATCCATGAAAGGCAAATTGTAGCAAGTCAAGGCAAGGGATATCCAGGCAAGGCAAATCCAGGTAAGGCAAATTGTAGCAAGTCAAGACAAGGCAAATCCAGGCAAGGCAAATCCGCGCTAGGAAAATCCAGGCAAATTCAGGCAAAGCAAATCCAGGCATGACGAATCTAGGCAAATCCAGGCAAGGCAAATGAAGGCAAATCCAGACAATTCAAGTCAAAGCAAGGCAAGTCAAGGAAAATCTCAGCAACGCAAATTTAGACAAGGCAAGGCAATGCAAATTCAGGCATGCAAGGCGAGGCAAATCCAGTCAAGGAAAAACAAAGCAAATCCAGGCAAGGCAAATCCAGGAAAGGCAAGGCAAGGCAAATCCAGGCAAGGAAAGGCAAGGCAAGGAATATCCAGGCAAAACAAGGCAAGATAAATCCAGCCAAAGCAAACAAAGACAAGACAAATCCAGACAAGGCAAATCCAGGCAAATTCAGGCAAAGCAAATCCAGGCAAATCCAGGCAAGGCAAATTTAGGCAAATCCAGGCAATTCAAGTAAAGGCAAGGCAAGTCAAGGCAAAGCAAAGCAAGGCAAATCCAGGCAAATCCAGGCCAGTCAAGGTAATGCAAATTTAGGCACGCAAGGCAAGTCAAATTTAGGCAAGGCAAATCCAGTCAAGGAAAGGCAAGTCAAGGCTAATACCGCCAAGGCAAATCCAGGAAAGGAAAGACAAGGCAAATCCAGGCAAGAAAAGGCAAAGCAAGACAAATATAGGCAAGATGAATACAGGCAAGGCAAATCCAGGCAAGGCAAATCCAGGCAAATCCAGGCAAGTCAAATCCACGAACAGCAAGTCAAGGCGAATACCGCCAAGGCAAATCCAGGAAAGGCAAGGCAAGGCAAGGCAAATCCAGGCAAAAAATCCAGGCAAGGCAAGGCAAGGCAAATCTAGGCAAGGAAAGGCAGAGAAAATGCAGGCAAGGCAAATCCTGGAAAGCAAACCCAGGCAAGGAAAATCCAGACAAGGTAAGGCAAGGCAAATACAGGCAAGGCAAGGCAAAGAAAATCCAAGAAAGGCAATTCCAGCCAAGGCAAGGCAAGGCAAATCCAGGCAAGGAAAATTTAGGCAAGTCAAATCCAGACAAAAGAAGGCAAGGTAAATCCAGGCAAGGCAAATCCAGGCAAGGCAAAGCTAATCCAGGCAAGGCAATTTCAGACAAGGGAAATCCAGGCAAGGCAAAGCAAGGCAAGGTAAATTCAGGCAAGGAAAATCCAGGCAAGGCAAATTCTGGCAAGGCAAGGCAAGAAAAATGCAGGCAAGACAAATTTGGGCAAGAAAAATCCAGGCAAATTAAATCAAAGCAAATCCAGGCGAATCCAGGCAAGGCAAATCTAGGCAAATCCAAGCAAGGCAAACCCAGGAAATCCAGGCAGTTCACGTCAAGGCAAGTCAAGTCAAGGCAAATCAATGCAAGGCAAATCCACACAAATCAAGGCAATGAAAATTCAGTCACGCAAGGCAAGGCAAATTAAGGCACAGCAAATCCAGTCAAGGAAAGTCAGAGCAAATCCAGGCAAGGCAAATCCAGATAAGGCAAGGCAAGGCAAATGCAGGCAAGGCAAATCTAGGCAAATTCAATACAGGCAAAACAAATTCAGGCAAGGCAAAACAAGGCAAATCCAGACAAGTCAAGTCCATGAAAGGCAAGTAAAGGCTAATTATGCCAAGGCAATTCCACGCAAGGCAAGGCAAGGCAAATTCAGGCAAGGCAAGTCAAGTCCAGCCAAGGCAAGGCAAGGCAAATCCCAGCAAGGCAAATCCAGGCAAGCCAAGACAATGCAAATTCAGGTAAGCAAAGCAAGGCAAATCCAGGCAAGGCAAATCCAGGAAAGGAAAGGAAAGGCAAATCTAGGCAAGGCAAGGCAAGGTAAATTCAGGCAAGGCAAACAAAGACAAGGCAAATCTGGGCAAGAAAAATCCAGGCAAGGCAAAATTTGGCAAGGCAAGGCAAGGCAAATCCGGGCAAGGCAAGTAAACCCAAATACAGGCAAGGAAAGCCAAGAAAAATCCAAGTAAGAAAAATACAGGCAAGGCAATTTAGGCAAAAAAAAATTCATGCAAGGCAATTACAGGCTAGGCAACAAGAGGCAAATCCAGGTAAGGCTAGGCAAGGCAAGACAAATCCAGGCAAGGCAAATCCAGCCAAGTCAAGGCAAATCCAGTCAGGACAAGGCAAAGCAAATCCAGTCAAGGCAAATCCAGACAAAGCAAGGCAAGGCAAATCCAGGGAAGGAATATCCAGGCAAGGCAAATCCAGGCAAGGCAAATTCACGAAAGGCAAGTCAAGGCTAATTCTTCCAAGGCAAATCTAGGTAACACAAGGCAAGACAAATTCAGACAAGGGAAGGCAAGGCAAATCCAGGCAAGGCAAGTCAACTCAAATCCAGGCAAGGAAAGCCAAGGAATATCCAGGGGAGGCAAATCCAGGCAAGGCAATTCAGGCAAAAAAAATCCAGACAAGGCATTTCCAGTCTAGGCAAGAAAAGGCAAATCCAGGCAAGGGATGGAAAGGCAAGACAAATCCAGGCAAGGCAAATCCAGGCAAAGCATATTCAGAAAAGGCAAAACAATGCAAATTTAGGCAAGCAAGCCAAGGCAAATCCAGGCAAGGCAAATCCAGGCAAGGCAAATCCAGGCAAGGCAAATCCAGTCAAGACAAAGCAATGCAAATCCAGGCAAGTCAAATCCAGACAAATCAAGGCAAGGCAAATCCAGGGAAGGAAAATCCAGACAATGCAAATTCAGGCAAGGCAAGGCAAGGAAATTCCAGGCAAGGATAGGCAAGGAAAATCCAGGCAACGCAAATTCAGGCAAGGCAAGGAAAGGAAATTCCAGGCAAAAATAGGCAAGGAAATTCCAGGCAAGAATAGGCAAGAAAAATCCAGGTAAAGCAAATCCAAGTAAGGTTAATCCAGGCAAGGCAAATCCAGGCAAGGCAAGTTAAGGCAAGGCAAATCCAGGCGAGGCAAATCCAGGCAAATTTAATCAAAGCAATTCCAGGCAATTTCAGGCAAGGCAAATCTAGGCAAATCCAAGCAAGGCAAATCCAGACAAATCCAGGCAGTTCAAGTCAAGGCATGGCAGTCAAGGCAAATCCAGGCAAATCAAGGCAATAAAAATTCAGGCACACAAGGCAAGGCAAATCCAGTCAAGGAAAGGCAGAACAAATCCAGGCAAGGCAAATCCAGATAAGGCAAGGCAAGGCAAATCCAGGCAAAGACAATCCAGGAAAGGCAAAACAAAGCAAATCCAAGCAAGTCAAATGATGAACAGCAAGTCAAGGTTAATCCAGTCAAGGAAAATCCAGGCAAGAGAAGTCAAGACAAATTCAGGCAAGGCAAGGCAAGGCAAGTCCAGGCAAGACAACTCAAGGCAAATCCCAGCAAGGGAGATCCAGGTAAAACGAGGCAATGCAAATTCAGGCAAGCAACACAGGGCTAATCCAGACAAGGCAAATCCAGGAAAGCAAGGCAAGGCAAATCCAGGAAAGGAAAGGCAAGGAAAATCTAGGCAAGAAAAATGCAGGCAAGGAAAATCCATGCAAGGCAAGACAAGTCAAGTTCAGGCAAGGCAAGTCAAGGCAAATCCCAGCAAGGCAAATTTAGGCAAGCCAAGGCAATGCAAATTCAGGTAAGAAAAGCAAGACAAATTGAGGCAAGGCAAATCCAGGAAAGGCAAAGCAAGGCAAAATCAGGCAAGACAAGGCAAGCTAAATCCAGGCAAGGCAAACAAATACAAGGCAAATGTGGGCAAGAAAAATTCAGGCAAGGCAAAATCTGGCAAGACAAGGCAAGGCACGGCAAATCTGTGCAAGGGAAGTCAACCCAAATCCAGCTAAGGAAAGCCAAGGAACATCCAGGCAAGAAAAATACAGGCAAGGCAATTTAGGCAAAAAAATTCAGGCAAGACAATTACAGGCTAGGCAAGGGAAGTCAAATTCAGGCAAGGTGAGGCAAGTAAAGACAAATCCAGGCAAGGCAAATCCAGCCAAGGCAAGTACAGTAAAGACAAATCCAGGCAAGGCCAATACAGGGAAAGCAAATCCAGGCAAGGCAAGGCAATGCAAATACAGGCCAGGCAAATCCAGTCAAGACAAGGCAAAGCAAATCCAGGCAAGGCAAATCCAGGCAAATCCAGGCAAGTCAAATCCACGAAAGGCAAGTCAAGGCTGACTCCCCAAGGCAAATCTAGGCAATACAAGGCAAGACAAATTCAGGCAAGGGAAGACAAGGCAAATCCAGGCAAGGCAAATCCAGGCAAGGCAAATCCAGGCAAAGCAATTCAGGCAAAAAAAAAAACATCCAGGCAAGGCAAATCCGGGCAAAGCAATTCAGGCAAAAAAATCCAGGAAAGGCAAATTCAGGCAAAGCAATTCAGGCCAAAAAAATTCAGGCAAGGCAATTCTAGGCTAGGAAGGCAAGGCAAATCCAGGCAAGGCACGGCAAGGCAAATCCAGGCAATTCAAATCCACGAAAGGCAAGTCAAGGCTAATCCCGCCAAGGCAAATCCAGGCAAGGCAAGGCAAGGCAAATTCAGACAAGGCAAAGCAAGACAAATCCTGGCAAAAATTACAGGCTAGGCAAATCCAGGCAAGGCAAGGCAATGCAAATTCAGGCAAGCAAGGCAAGGCTAATACAGGGAAGAAAAATCCAGGAAAAGAAAAGAAAGGCAAAAGGAAAATCCATATAAGGCAAATACAGGCAAGGCAAATCTAGGAAAGGAAAATCCAGGCAAGGCAAATTCTGGCAAAGAAAGACAAGGCAAATCCATGCAAGACAAGGCAAGGCAAGGCAAATTTAGGAAATTCCAATCCAGGCAAGGCAAATCCAAGCAACGCAAAACAAGGCAAATCCAGGCAAGTCGAATCCACGAAAGGCAAGTCAATGCTTAGCCACCCAAGGCAAATTTAGACAAGGAAATGCAGGGCAAATTCAGGCAAGGCAGGGCAAGTCAAGTCCAGGAAGGCAAGTAAAGGCAAATCCCAGCAAGGCAAATCCAGGCAAGCCACGTCAATGCAAATTGAGGCAAGCAAAGCAAGGCAAATCCTGGCAAGGCAAATCCAGGAAAGGCAAGGCAGGGCAAATCCAGGCAGGCAAGGCAAGGAAAATTTAGACAAGGCAAATACAGGCAAGGCAAACCCAGTAAGGGAAAATTCAGACAAGGCAAATACAGGCAAGGCAAATCCAGTCAAGGAAAATCCAGGCAAGGCAAATTCTGGCAAGGCAAATCCAGGCAAAGCAATTGCAAGCAAATTCAGGCAAGGCAAATCTAGGCAAATGCAGGCAAGGCAAATCCAGGTAAACCCAAGCAAGTCAAGTCCAGGCAAGTTAAATCCAGTCAAAACATGGCAAAGCAAATCCAGGCAAGGCACATGCAGGCAAGGCAAGGCAAGGGAAATGCAGGCAACGCAAATCCAGGCAAGGCAAAAGAGACAAATTTAGGCAAGGCAAATCCAGGCAAGGCAAATCCAGGCAAGTTAAGTCAAGGCAAATTCAGCCAAGGCAAGGCATGGCAAATGTAGGCAAGGCAAACAAGGAAAATCCAGGCAAGCCAAATTTCCAATAGGGAAGTCAACGTTAATCCCACCCAGGCAAACGCAGGCAAGGCAAGGCAAGGCAAGGCAAATTCAGAGAAGGAAAGGCAAGGAAAATTCAGGCAAGGCAAGACAAGGCAAATCCATTCAAGGAAATGCAAAGAAATCCAGGCAAGGCAAATCCAGGCAAGGCAAATCTAGGAAAGGCAAGGCAAAGCAAATTTTGGCAAGGCAAACAAGCCAAATCAAGGGAAGGCAAATCCGGGCAAAACAAATCCAGGCAACGCGAATCCACGCAAGGCAATACTGGGAATATTTAGGCAAGGCAAGGCAAAGCACATCCAGGCAAGATAAATTCAAGCAAGGCAAGGCAAGGCAAACCCAGGCAAGGCAAATCCAGGCAAGGAAAATTCAGGCAAGGAAAATGCATGCAAGGCAAATCTAGGAAAGGCAATGCAAATTTAGGCAAACGAGGGAAGACGAATACAGGCAAGGCAAAACCAGGCAAGGCAAGGCAAGGCAAGGCAAAGTAAGGCAAGGCAAGGCAAGCAAGGCAATGCAAGCAAGGCAAGGCAAGGCAAAACAAATCCATGGAAGGAAATGCAAGAAAACTCCAGGCAAGGCAAATACAGGCAAGGAAAATCCAGGCAAGGAGAATGAAGGCATGGCAAATCCAGGAAAGGCAAGGCAGGGAAAATACAGACAAGGCAAATCCAGCCAAGGCAACGCAAGGCAAATCTAGGCAAGGCAATTCCAGACAAGGCAAGGCAAGGCAATTCAAGAAAAATACAGGATTGGCAAATCCAGTCAAGGAAAAACCAAGAAAGGCAAATCTAGGCAAGGCAAGGCACATTCAGGCAAAGCAAATTCAGGCAAGGCAAGGCAAGGCAAATCCAGGCAATGCTGAACTAGTCAAGGCAAGGTAAGGCAAATGAAGGCAATGCAAATACAGACAAGGCAAGGCAAGGCAAGGCAAGACAAATTCAGGAAAGGCAAATCCACGCAAGGCCAATTTTAATAAGGCAAAAACAGGCAAAGTAAAACAATACCAACCCAGGCAAGACGAACCCACAAAAGGCAAGTCAAGGCTAATCCAGGCAAGGTAAACTCAGTCAAGGCAAGGAAAGCCAAGAAAAAACAAATCTAGGAAAGGAAAATACAGCGAAGGCAAGGCAAAGCAAAGCCAGGCAAGCTAAATCCAGGCAAGGCAAGGCAAGGCAAGGCAAATCTAGGCAAAGCAAATCCAGGCAAGGAAAGTCAAGGCAAATACAGGCAAGAAAAAGCTAGAAAAATCCAGGCTAGGCAATTCCAGGCAAGGCAAGGCAAAGCAAGGCAAGGCAAATCCAGCCAAGACAGGGCAAGGCAAATCCAGGTAAGGCAAATCCAGACAAGGTAAATCAAGAAAACGCAAGGAAAGGCAAATTAAGGCAAAGCAAATCCAGGCAAAGCAAGGAAAAAATAATAAAGACAAGGCAAATCCAGGCAAGAAAAGGCAAGGCAAATCCAGGCAAGGCAAGTAATGGTAAATCCATGCAAGCATAGGCAAGAAAAATTCAGGTAAGGCAAATCCAGGCAAGGAGAATCCAGGCAAGGAGAATCCAGGCAAGGCAGTCCAGGAAAGGCAAGGCAAGCTAAATCCAGACAAAGCAAATCCAAGCAAGACAAATCCAGGCAAGGAAAATCCAGCTAAGTCAAGGCAAGGAATATTAAGGCAAGGCAAATTTAGCCAAGGGAAATACACCAAAGGCAAATTAAGGCAAGACAAGGCAAAGGAGATCCAGGCAAGGAACTTTCAGGCAAGGCAAATCCAGGCAAAGCATGGCAAAGAAAATCCAGGCAAGGCAATTCCAGGCAAGAAAAATTGAGGTTTGGCAAATTCAGGCAAGGAAAATCCAAGCAAGGAAAATCTAAGCAAAGCAAGGCAAGGCAAATACAGGAGAGGCAAATTTAGACAAGGCAAGGCAAGGTAAATCCAGCAAAAACAAGGCAAGGAAAATAAAGGTTAGGCAAATCCAGGCAAGACAAGGCAAATCCAGGCAAGGCCAGAGAAGGCAAGGCAAATGCCGGCAAAGGAAGGCAAGGCAAGGCAAATCCAGGCAAGGCAAATTCAGCCAAGAAAAATCCACGAAAGGGAAATTCAGGCAAGACCAGGCAAAGCAGATCCAGGCAAGGCAATTTCAGGGAAGGCA
Organism: Leontopithecus rosalia; assembly: GCA_028533165.1. Taxonomy (NCBI): domain Eukaryota; kingdom Metazoa; phylum Chordata; class Mammalia; order Primates; family Cebidae; genus Leontopithecus; species Leontopithecus rosalia. The sequence goes on along the minus strand of JAPYYA010001496.1, from coordinate 16,122 downwards.
AATCCAGGCAAGGCAAGGCAAAGCAAATCCAGGAAGGCAATTCCAGGCAAGGCAAGGCAACACAAATCCAGGCAAGGCAAACGCAGGCAAGACAAATCCAGGCAAGGCAAATTCACACAAGGCAAAACAGGAAAAATATAGGCAAGGCAATGCAACGCAAATCCAGCCATCGCAAATCCAGGCAAGGTAAGGTAAGGAAATTCAGGAAAGGGAAATCCAGGCAAAGCAAATACAGGCAAGGGAAATTCATGCAAGGAAAAATAAGGGAAATCAAGGCAAGTCAATTTGATACAAGTCAAGTCAAGGCAAATCCTGGCAAGGCAATGCAAGGCAAGGCAGATTCAAGCAAGCAAGGCAAGGCAAATTTATGTAAGACAAATCCAGGTAAGGCAAGACAAGGCAAATCCAGGCAATAAGAGGCAAGAAATTTTCAGGCAAGAAAAATTCAGTCAAGGCAAATCCTGGCAAGGCAAGGCTAGCAAATCCAGGCAAGGCAAATTGAGGCAAATCCAGGTAAGGCAAATCCAGGCAAATCTAGGCAATGCAAATCCAGGCAAGTCAAGTCCAGGCAAGGCAAGTCAAGGCAAATCCAAGCAAGGCAAGGCAATTCAAATTCAGGCAAGCAAGACAAGAAAAATCCACACAAGGCCAGGCAAGGCCAGGCAAATCCAGGCAAGGCAAGGCAAGGCCAGACAAATCCAGGCAAGGCAAGGCAAGGCAAATACAGGCAAGGCAAATCCAGCCAAGAGAAATCCACGAAAGGAGATTTCAGACATGACAACACAAAGCAGATCCAGGCAAGGCAATTTCAGGCAAGGCAAATCAAATCCAGGCAAGGAAATTTTAGACAAAGCAAGGCAACACAAATCCAGCCAAGGTAAACCCAGGCAAGACAAATCCAGGCAAGGAAAATCCACGCAAGGAAAATAGGGAAAATACAGGCAAGGCAAGTCAATGCAAATCCAGCCAAGGCAAATCCAGGACAGGCAAGACAAGGAAATACAAGAAAGGGAAATCCGGACAAAGCAAATACAGGCAAGGGAAATCCATGCAAGGCAAAACAAGGCAAATCCAGGCAAGTCAAGTCAATACAACTTAAGTCAAGGCAAATCCCAGGAAGGCAAATTCCGGCAAGGCAAGGCAAGCCAGATTCAAGCAAGCAAGGCAAGGCAAATTCAGGCAAGACAAATCCAGGTAAGGCAAGGCAAGGAAAGTCCAGGAAAGAAAAGGCAAGGAATATTCAGCCACGGAAAATCCTGGCAAGACAAGGCAAGCAAATACAGGTAAGAAAAATTGAGGCAAATCCAGGCAAGGCAAATCCAGACAAACCCAGGTAAAGCAATTTCAGGCAAATCCAGGCAAGCCAAATCTAGGCAAATTCAGGCAAAGCAATTCAAGGCAAATCCAGGCAAAACAAATTCAGGCAGGTCCAAGCAAATCTTGGAAAGGCAAATCCAGGCAAATCCAGGAAAGTCAAGTCCAGGCAAGGCATGTCAAGGCAAATCCAAGCAATGCAAGGCAAGGCAAATTCAGGAAAGCAAGACAAGACAAATCCAGGCAAAGTATGGCAAGGCAAAGCAAATCAAAGAAAGGCAAGGCAAGGCAAGGCAAATCCAGGCAAGGCAAATTCAGCCAAGATAAATCCACAAAAGGTGAATTCAGGCAAGACAAGGCAAAGCAGATCCAGGCAAGCAATTTTAGGCAAGGCAAATCCAGGCATGGCAAGGCAAAGCAAATCCAGGTAAAGCAATTCCAGGCAAGGCAAGGCAACACAAATCCAGCCAAGGTAAACCTAGGCAAGATAAATCTAGCAAGGCAAATCCTTGCAAGGTAAAACAGGGAAAATATAGGCAAGGCAATGCAACGCAAATCCAGGCAAGGCAAGGCAAGGTAATTCAGGAAAGGGAAATCCAGGCAAAGCAAATACAGGCAAGGGAAATCTATGCAAGGCAAAACAAGGCAAATCAAGGCAAGTCAAGTTGATACAAGTCAAGTCAAGGCAAATCCCAGCAAGGCAAATCCTGGCAAGGCAGATTCAAGTAGGCAAGGCAAGGCAAATCCAGGTAAGACAAATCCAGGTAAGGCAAGGCAAGGCAAATTCAGGCAATAAGAGGTAAGGTATTCAGGCAAGAAAAATCCAGGCAAGGCAAATCCTGGCAAGGCAAGGCTAGCAAATCCAGGCAAGGCAAATCGAGGCAAATCCAGGTAAGACAAATCCAGGCATATTCAGGCAAAGCAAATCCAGGCAAATCTAGGCAAGGCAAATCCAGGCAAGTCAAGTCCAGGCAAGGCAAGTCAAGGCAAATCTTAGCAAGGCAAATTTAAGCAAGGCAAGGTAATGCAAATTCAGGAAAGCAAGACAAGGCAAATTCAGGCAATGCAAGGCAAGGCAAAACAAATCCAGGCAAGGCAAATCCAAGCAAGGCAAGGCAAATGCAAGCAAGGCAAATCCAGGCAAGGTCAATGCAAATAAGGCAAATACAGGCAAAGCAAATCAATGCAAACCCAGGCAAGTCAAATCCACGAAAGGCAAGTCAAGGCTAATCACACCAAGGTAAATCCAGGCAAGGCAAGGAAACGCAAGGAAAAACAAATCCAGGCAAGGAAAATCCAGCGATGGCAAGGCAAGGCAAATCCAGGCAACGCAAATCCAGGCAAGGCAAGGCAAGGCAAATACAGGCAAGAAAAATCCAGGCAGGGCAATTCCGTGCAAGGCAAGGCAAGGCAAGTTAAGGCAAATACAACCAAGATAAGGCAAGACAAATCCAGGTAAGGCAAATCCAGACAAGGTAAATTGAGAAAAGGCAAGAAAAGGCAAATTAAGGCAAGGCAAATCCAGGCAAGGCAAAGGAAGGATAAAAAAGGCAAGGCAAATCCAGGCAAAAAAGGCAAGGCAAATCCAGTCAAGGCAAGGAATGGCAAATCCATGCAAGGATAGGCAAGAAAAATTCAGGCAAGGGAAATCCAGGCAAGGCAAATCCAGGCAAGGAGAATCCAGGCAAGGCAATCCAGGCAAGGCAAGGCAAATACAGGCAAGGTAAATCCAGCCAAGGCAAGACAAGGCAAACCCAGGGAAGGCAAATACAGGCAAGGCAAATACAGCCAAGGCAAGGCAAGGAAAATCCAGGCAAGACAAATCCAGCCAAGAGAAATTCACGAAAGGGAAATTCGGGCAAGACAAGGCAAAGCAAATCTAGGCAAAGCAATTTCAGGCAAGGCAAATCCAGGCAAGACTAGGGAAAGCAAATTCAGGCAAGGAAATTCCAGGCAAGGCAAGGCAACACAAATTCAGGCAAGGCATACCCAGGAAAGACAAATCCAGGCAAGGCAAATCCACTCAAGGCAAAACAGAAAAAATATAGGCAAGGCAAAGCAACGCAAACTTAGCCAAGGCAAATCCAGGCAAGGCAAGGAAAGAAAATACAGACAAGGCAAATCCAGGCAAGGGAAATCCATGCAAGGCAAAACAAGACAAATCAAAGGAAGTCAAGTCAATACAAGTCAAGTCAAGGCAAATCCCAGCAAGGCAAATCCCAGCAAGGCAAGGCAAGGCAGATTCAAGCAAGCAACGAAAGGCAAATCCAGGAAAGGCAAATCCAGGTAAGGCAAGGCAAGGCAAATCCAGGCAATAAAAGGCAAGAAATATCCAGGCAAGGAAAGTCCAGGCAAGGCAAATTCTGGCAAGACAAGCAAATTCAGGCAAGGCAAATTGAGGCAAATCCAGGCAAGGCAAATCCGGGCAAATCCAGGCAAGGCAAATCCAGGCAAGTCAATTCCAGGCAAGGCAAATCAAGGCAAATCCCAGCAAGGCATATCCAAGCAAGGCAAGGCAATGCAAATTCAGGAAAGCAAGACAAGGCAAATTCAGGCAAGGCAAGGCAAGGCATAACAAATCCAGGCAAGGCAAATACAGATAAGGCAAATACAGGCAAAGCAAAACGATGCAAACCCAGGCAAGTCAAATCCACGAAAGACAAGTGAAGGCTAATTCCGCCAAGTAAATCCAGGCAAGGCAAGAAAGGGCAAGGTAAAACAAATCTAGGCAAGAAAATCGAGCGAAGGCAAGGCAAGGCAAATCCAGGCAAGCCAAATACAGGCAAGGCAAAGCGAGGCAAATTCAGGCAATGCAAGGCAAATCCAGGCAAGGCAAGGCAAGGCAAATCCAGCCAAGGCAAAATAAGGTAAATCCAGGCAAGACAAATCCAAGTAAGGCAAGGCAAGGTAAATCCAGAAACAGCAAATCCAGGCAAGACAAAAGCAGTCAAAGAAAGGCAAATGCAAGCAAGACAAATGCAGGCAAGGCAAGGGCAATACAGGCAAGGCAAACCCAGGCAAGTCAAACCCACGAAAGGCCAGTCAATGCTAATCCCGCCAAGATAAATCCAGGCAAGGCAAGGCAAAGAAAACCCATTTAAGGTAAATACAGACAAGGAAAACCTATGGAAGGAAAATCCAGGCAAGGCAAATCCTGGCATATCAAGGCAAGGCAAATCCATGCAAGGCATTCCGAGGCAAATCCAGGTACAGAAAATCCAGGCAAGGAAAGGCAAGAGAAGGCAAATCCAGGCAAGGCAAATCTTAAAAATGCAAATTCAGGCCAAACAAGGCAAGGCAAGTCCAGGCAAAACAATTTTAGGCAAAGTAAGGCAAAGCAAATCCAATCAAGGTAATTCTAGGCAAAGCAAGGCAAGGCAAATTCAGGCAAGGAAAATTCAGGAAAGGCACAACAAGGCAAGGAAAACAAGGCAAACCCAGGAAAGTCAAATCCACGAAAGGAAAGTGAAGGCTAATTCCGCTAATGTAAATCCAGGCAAGGCAAGGCAAGACAATTCCAGGCCAGGCAAGGCAAGTCAAGGGAAATCCAGGCAAAAAAAGGATAGAAAAATCCAGACAACACAAGTACATGCAAGGCAAGGCAAGGCAAGGCAAGGCAAATCCAGCCAAGGCAAGGTAAGGCAAACCCAGGCAAGGCAAATACAGACAAGGCAAGGCAAGGAAAGGCAAAACAAAGCTATGCAAAGAAAATCCAGCCAAGGCAAGGCAAGGAAAACCCACGCAAGGCAAATGCAGGCCAGGAAAGGCAAGGAAAATTCTGACAATGAAATGCAAGAAAAATCGAGGTAAGTCAAATATAGGCAAGTCAAATCCAGGCAAGAAAAATCCAGGCAAGGCAAAGGAAGAGAAGGAAAATCCAGGAAAGGCAAATCCAAGCAAGGCAAATCCTGGATAGGCAAATCCAGGCAAAACAAGGAAAGGGAAGTCCAGGTAAAGCAAATCCAGGCAAAGCAAGGCAAATCCAGGCAAGTGAAATCCAGGTAAGGCAAGGCAACGCAAGACAAATCCAAATAAGGCAAATCCAGCCAAGAAAAACAAACAAATCGAGGCAAGGCAAATATAGGATACGGACATCCAGTAAAAAGAAGGCAAAGCAAATCCAGGCAAAAAATATCCAGGCAAGGCAAGGCAAGGCAAATGCGGGAAAGGCAAATGCAGACAAGACCAATCCAGGCAAGGCAAATCCAGGCAAAGCAAAACAAGGCGAATTTAGGCAAGTCAAATACACAAAAGGCAAGTCAATGCTAATCCCTCCAAGGCAAATCCAGGCAAGGCAAGGCAAGGCAAGGCAAGGCAAGGCAAGGCAAGGCAAGGCAAATACAAGAAAGGCAAATACAAGAAAGGCAAGGCAAGGCAAATTTATTAAAATAAAGGCAAGATAAATCCAGGCAAAGCAAATCCAGGCAAAGAAAATCCATGCAAGGCAAATCCCGGCCAGGCAAGGCAAGGCAAGGCAAATGGAGACAAGGCAAATCCAGCCAAGGTAAGGCAAGGCAAATCCAGGCAAGGAAAATCCAGGCAAAAAATTCCAGGCAAAACAAATCCAGGCAAGGCAAACCCAGGGAAGGCAAAACAAGGCAAGGAAAATCCAGGCAAGGCAAATCCAAAAAAGGCAAATCCAGTCATGGCAAGGCAAGGCAACGCAAATCCAGGCAAGGCAAATCCAAGCAAGGTAAGGCACAGAAAATCCAGGCAAGCCAAGGCAAAAAAAAACACCCTGTCAAGGCAAATACAGGCAACGCAAATCTAGGAAAAAAACAAATCCAGGCAAGGCAAATTCTGGCAAGGCAACGCAAGGTAAATCCAGGCAAGGCAAGTCAAGGCAAATCCAGGCAACAAAAGGCAAGGCAAATCCAGGGAAGGCGAATCCAGGCAAGGCAAAACCACACAACAAAAATCCACGCAAGGCAAATCCAGGCAAGGCAAGGCAAAGCAAGGCAAATCCAGGAAAGGCAAATCCAGGGAAAGCAAGGCAAGTCAAGGCAAATCCCAGCATGGCAAATCCAGGCAAGGCAAGGCAATGCAAATTCAGTCAAGCAAGGCAAGGCAAGTCCAGGCAAGGCAAATCCAGAAAAGGCAAGGCATGGCAAATTCAGGCAAGGTAAGGCAAAGAAAATCCAGGCAAGGGAAATACTGGCAAGTCAAATCTAGGGAAGAAAAATCCAGGCAAGGCAAATCCTCGCATGACAAGGCAAGGCAAATTTGGGAAAGGCATATGGAGGCAAATCCAGGCAACAAAAATCCAGGCAAGGCAAGGGAAGAGAAGGAAAATCCAGGCTAGGCAATTTCTGGCAAGGAAACACAAGGTAAATCCAGGCAATGAAATGCAAGGCAAATGCAGGGAAGGCGAATCCAGGCAAGGCAAATCCACACAACAAAAATCCAGGCAAGGCAAATTCAGGCAAGGCAAGAAAAATCCAGGCAAAGCAAGGCAAGGCAAATCACATCCAGACAAGACCAAACAAGCAAGGCAAATCCAGGCAAAGCAAATCCAGGCAAGGCGAATCCCGGATAGGCAAATCCGGGCAAAACAATGGAAGAGAAGTCCAGGCAAGGCAAATCCAGGCAAGGCAAGGCAAGGCAAATCCAGGCAAGGCAAGGCAAGGCAAATCCAGGCAAGGCAAGGCAAGGCAAATCCAGGCAAGGCAAGGCAAGGCAAATCCAGGCAAGGCAAGGCAAGGCAAATCCAGGTAATGCAAGGCAAAGCAAGGCAAATCCACTCAAGAAAAATCCAGCCAAGGAAAACAAAACAAATCTAGACAAGGCAAATCCATGATGGGGAAACCCAGTAAAGGCAAGGCAAAGCAAATCCAGGCAAGGAAAACCTATGCAAGGCAAGAGAAGGAAAAAGCAGGCAAGGCAAATCCAGGCAAGATCAACCGAGGCAAGCAAATCCAGCCAAAGCTAAACAAGGCAAATCCAGGCAATTCAAATGCACGAAAGGCAAGTAAAAGTTAATCCTTCCAAGGAAAATCCAGGCAAGGCAAGGCAAGGCAAGGCAAGGCAAATTCAGGCCAGGCAAGGCAAGGCAAATCCAGAGAAGGCAATTCCAAGAAAGGAAAGGCAAGGCAAATTCAGTCAAAGAAAGGCAAGAAAAATCCAGGCAAAGCAAATCCATGCAAGAAAAATTCAAGAAAGGAAAATACAGGCAAAGCAAGTCAAGGCAAATCCAGCCAAGACAAATCCAGCCAAGGCAAAACAATTCAAATACAGGCAAGAAAAACCCAGGCAGGGAAATGCAGGCAAGGCAAATCCAGGCAAGGGAAACCCAGGGAAGGCAAAACAAGGCAAGGCAAATTCAGGAAAGGCAAATCCAGGCAAGACAAATTCAGTCACGGCAAGGCAAGGCAAGTCCAGGCAAGGCAAGGCAAGAAAAACCCAGGCAAGACAAATAGAAGCAAGGCAAATCTAGAAAAGAGAAATCCAGGCAAGGCAAATTTTGGCAAGGCAAAGCAAGGTAAATCCAGGCAATGCAAGTCAAGAAAAATCCAGGCAAGGAAAGGCAAGGCCAATCCATGGAAGACGAATCCAGGCAAGACAAATCCACAAAACAAAAATCCAGGCATGGCAAATCCAGGAAAGGCAAGGGAAATCCAGGCAAGGCTAGGCAAGGCAAAGCAAATCTAGGCAAGGAAATTTCAGGCAAGAAAAGACAAGAAAAATCCAGGCAAGACAAATCCGGGCATGGCAAGGCAAGGCAAATTCAGGCAAGGCAAATTTAGGAAAGGGAAATCCAGGCAAGGCAAATTCAGGAAAGACCAATTCAGACAAGGTAAGGCAAGGCAAATCCACCCAATGCAAGGCAAATCCACCCAATGCAAGGCAAGGCAAATCCAGGTTAGAAAAATCCAGGGAAGGCAAATCTAGGGAAGGCAAAGCAAGGCAAAGCAAATTCAGTCAAGGTAATTTCAGGCAAGTCAAGGCAAGGCAAGACAAATCCACGCAAGGAAAATCCAGGCAAGAAAAATCCAGTTCAGGCAAGGCAAGGCAAGGCAAATCAGGCAAGGCAGATCAGGCAAGGCAAATCCAGGCATGTCAAGGCAAAGCAAATTCAGGGAAGGCAGTTCCAGGCAAGGCAAGGCAATTCCAGGCAAGGCAAATCCAATAAAGACAAAGAAAAGCAAATTTAGGCAAGACAAATCCAGGCAAGGAAAGGCAAGGCAAATGAAGCCAAGGCAAATCCAGGCAAGGCAAAACAAGCAAATCCAGGCAAGTCAAATGCAAGAAAGGCAAGTCAAGGCTAATTCCGCCAAGGCAAAGCCAGGCAAGGCAGGCCAAGTCAAATTCAGGCAAGGCCAGGCAAGGCAAATTCAGGCAAGGCAAGGCAAGGCAAATACATGGAGGCAAGGCAAGGCAAATCCAGGCAAGGAAAGACCAAAGAAATCCAAATAATGCAAATACAGACAATGCAAATCCACGCAAGAATGATCCAGGCAAGGCAAATCCAGTCATGGCAAGGCTAGGCACATCCAGTCAAGGCAAGGCAATGCAAATTCAGGCAAGAATGGCAAGTCAAATCCAGGAAAGGCAAATTTAGTTAAAACAAGGCACAGCAAATCCAGATAAGTCAAGGCAAGTCAAATGCAGGCAAGGCAAGGCAAGGCAAAAGCAGTCAGGCAAAGGAATGCAAATCCAGGCAAGAAAAATCCAGGCAGGGCACCTCCAGGCGAGGAAAATCCAGGCAAGGAAAGGCAAAGCAAATCCAGGCAAGGCAAATTCAGGCAAAGCCAATCCAGGCAAAGCAAATCTAGGAAAGGCAAAACAAGGCAAATCCAGGCAAGGCAAATTCACGACAGGCAAGTCAAGCCTAATCATGCCTAGGCAAATCTAGACAAGGAGAGCCAGGCAAATTCAGGCAAGGTAAGGCAAGGCAAATCCAGGCAAGGCAAGGTAAGTCAAATATAGTCAAGGCAAGGCAATGCAAGGCACATCCAGGCAAGGCAAATCCAGGCATGTCAAGGCAAAGAAAATCCAGGCAAGGCAAGGCAAGGCAAATCCAGGCAAGACAAATCCAGGGAAGACAAATCCACTCACGTGAAAACAACTAATATCCAGGCAAGGTAAGGCAAAACAAATCCAGCCAAGGCAAAACCAGGCAAAAAAAGGCAAGGCAAATCCAGACAAGTCAAATCCAGGCAAGGCAAAACAACGAAAATTCAGGCAAGTCAAGTCCAGGTAACGCAAGACAAGGCAAATCACAGCAAGGCAAATCCAAGCAAGGCAAGGCAATGAAAATTCAGGCAAGCAAAGCAAGGCAAATCCAGAAAAGGCAAGGCAAATCTATGCAAGGCAAAGCAAGGAAAACCCAGGAAAGGCAAATATAAGCAAGGCAAATCCAGGCAAGGAAAATTCTAGCAAGGCAAGGCAAGGCAAATCCAGGCAAGGTATATCCGGGAAAGGCAAATCTAGGCAAATCCAGACAAATCCAGGCAAAAACAATCTACGCAAATACAGGCAAGGCAAATCTAGGCAAGGCAAATCCAGCCAAGGCAAATTCAGCCAAGTCAAGTCCAGGCAAGGCAAGTCAAGGACAATCCCAGCAAGGCAAATTTAGGCAAGAAAAAGCAATGCAAATTCAGAAACTCAAGGCAAGGCAAATCCAGGCAAGGCAAATTCAGTCCAAAAAAGGCAAATCAAATCTAGGAAAGGCAAATTTAGGCAAGGCAATGCAAGGAAAATGCAGGCAAGGCAATTCCAGGCATCGTAAGGCAAAACAAATCCAGGGAAGGCAATTCAAGGCTAATCCCGCCAACACAAATCCAGGGAAGGCAATGCAAGGCAAATTCAGGCATGGCAAGGCAACTCAACTCCAGAAAAGGCAAGTCAGGACACATCTCCGCAAGACAAAACCAGACAAGTCAAGGCAATGCAAATTAAGGCAACTAAAGCAAAGCAAAACGAGGCAAGGAAAACCCAGGAAAGGCAAGCCAAAGCAAATCCAGGCAAGGCAAGGCAAGGAAAACCCAAGCAAGGCAAATACAGGCAAGGCAAATCTAGAAAAGAAATTTCCAGGCAAGGCAAATTCTGACAAGGCAACGCAAGGTAAATCCAGGCAAGAAACGTCAAGGCAAATCCAGGGAAGGGAAGGTAAGGCAAATCCAGGCAAGACAAATCTACGCAAAACAAATGCAGGCAAGGCAAATCAAGGGAAGGCAAGGCAAGGCAAATCCAGGCAAGGCAAGGCAAGGCAAATCCAGGCAAGGCAAAGGAAATCCTGGCAAGGCAAATCTACGCAAGGCAAGGAAAGGAAAATCCGGGCAAGAGAAATCTAGGCAAGGCAAGGCAATGCAAATTCAGGCACGCAAGGTAAGGGAAATCAAGGCAAGGCAAATCCAGTCAAGACAAGGAAAAGCAAATCCAGGCAAGGAAAGGGAAGGCAAATGCAGCCAAAGAAAATCCAGGCAAAGGCAATCCAGGCAAGGCAAATCCAGGCAAGGCAAATGCATGCAAGGGAAAACAAGGGAAATCCAGGCAAGTTCAGTCCAGGCAAGGCAAGTCAAGGTAAATCACAGCAAGGGAAATACAGGAAAGGAAAGGCAATACAAATTCAGGCAAGCAAGAGAATTCAAATCCAGGCAAGGCAAATTTAGGCAAAGAAAGGCAAGGCAAAGCCAGGCAAGGCAAGGCAAGGCAAGGCAAACCCATTCAAGAAAATACAAGAAAACTCCAGGCAAGGAAAATCCAGGCAAGAGGAATCCAGGCAAGGCAATGGAAGGCAAATCTAGGCAAGGCAAATCCAGGCAAGGAAATGGAAGGCAAATCTAGGCAAGGCAAATCCAGACAAGGCAAGGCAAAGGAAATCAAGGCAAGGCAAATCCAGACAAGGCAAAGCAAGGCAAGTCAAGGCAAATCCAGCCAAGGCACATACAGGCTTGGCACCCCAAGGCAAGGAAAATCCAGGCAAGGCAAATCTAGACAAGGCAAGGCAAGACATATCCACACAAGGCAAATTCAGGCAAGGCAAGGGAAGACAAATCCAGGCAAGGCTAATCCAGTCAAGGCAAGGCAATACAAATTAAGGCAAGACAAATCCAGACAAGGCAAGGCAAGGCAAGGCAAGGCAAATCCAGGCAAGACAAAGCAAAGCAAATCCAGGCAAGGGAAAAAAAAGCAAATTTATGCAAGGAAAGCAAGAAAAATTTGGGCAAGGCAAATCCAGGCAAGGAGAATTCAGGCAAGGCAATCTCGGCAATTCAAGGCAAGGCAAGGCAAATAAAGCAAGGCAAATCCAGGCAAATCAAGGAAAGGCAAATCCATGAAAAAAGGCAGGAAAAATCCGGGCAAGGAAAATCCAGGCAAGGAGAATCCTGGCAAGTAAATCCAGGCAAGGTAAGGAGAAGCAAATACAGGCAAGGCAAATCCAGCTAATGCAAGGCAAGGAAAATCCAGGCAAGGCAAATCCAGCTAAGAGAAATTCACGAAAGGAAAATTCAGGCAAGACAAGGCAAGGCAGATTTAGGCAAGGCAATTTCAGGCATGGCAAATTTAGGCAAGGCAAGGTAAAGCAAATTCAGGCAAGGCAAATACAGACTTGGCAAATGCAGGCAAGGAAAATCCAGGAAAGGCAAATCGAGGCGAGGCAAAATCAGACAAGTCAAGGCAAGGCAAATCCAGCAAAAACAAGGCAAGGCAAATCCAGTAAGGCAAATTCAGTCAAGAAAAATCAAGGAAAGGCAAATCCAGGATAGGCAAATCCAAGCAAGGCAAGGCAAGACAAGGCAAACCAGGCAAGAGAAATACAGCCAAGGAAAGGCAAGAAAAATTCAGGCAAGGCAAATCCAGCCAAGAGAAATCCACGAAAGGCAGATTCAGGCAAGACAAGGCAAAGCAGATCCAGGTAAGGCAATTTCAGGCAAGGCAAATTTAGGCATGGCAAGGCAAAGCAAATTCAGTCAAGGCAATTACCAACAAGGCGAGGCAACACAAATCCAAGCAAGGCAAACCCAGGCAATACAAATCCAGGCAAGGCAAATCCACGCAGGGCAAAACAGGGAAAATATAGGCTAGGCAAGGCAAGTCAATGCAAATACAGCCATCTAAATTCAGGTAAGGCAAGGCAATAAAATCCTGGCAAGGGAAATCCAGGCAAAACAAATTCAGGCAAGTGAAATCCATGCAAGGCAAAACAAGGCAAATCCCAGCAAGTCAAGGCGATACAAGTCAAGTCAAGGCAAATCCCAGCAAGGCAAATCCCGGCAAGGCAAAGCAAGGCAGATTCAAGCAAGTAAGAAAGGCAAATCCAGGTAAGACAAGGCAAGGCAAATCCAGGCAATAAAAGGCAAAGAATATCCAGGCAAGGAAAGTCCAGGCAAGGAAAATTCTGGCAAGGCAAGGCTAGCAAATCCAGACAAGGCAAATAGAGGCAAATCCAGGCGAGGCAAATCCAGGCAAATCTAGGCAAGGCAAGTCAAGGCAAATCCCAGCAAGGCAAATCCAAGCAAGGCAATGCAATGCAAATCAAGGCAAGCAAGACAAGGCAAATCCAGGCAAGGCAAGGCAAGGCAAAGCAAATCCAGGCAAGGAAAAGCAAGGCAAAATAAATGCAGGCAAGGAAAATCCAGACAAGGCCAATCCAAACAAGGCAAATCCAGGCAAAGCAAAACATGCAAACCCAGGCAATTCAAATCCACAAAAGGCAAGTCAAGGCTAATCCCACCAAGGTAAATCCAGGCAAGGCAAGGAAAAACAAGGGAAAACAAATCTATGTAAGGAAAATCCAGTGAAGGCAAGGCAAGGCAAATCCAGGAAAGGCAAAACAAGGCAAATCCAGCCAAGGCAAGGCAAGGCAAGGCAAGGCAAGGCAAATCCAGGTAAGGCAAATCCAGACAAGGTAAATCCAGAAAAGGCAAAAAAAGGCAAGGCAAAACTAACCTAGGCAAGGCAAATCCAGCCATTGCAAGGTCAGGCAAATCCAGGCAAGACAAATTCAGCAAAGGCAAGGCAAGGCAAATCCATGCAAGGAAAGGCAGGGAAAATCCAGGCAAGGCAAGTATAGGCAAGGCAAATCTAGGAAAGATAAATTTAGGCAATACAAATTCAGCCAAGACAAACCGATGCAAGGCAAAAAATGGCAAATTTAGGCAAGGCAAGTCCAGGCAATGCAAGTCAAGGCAAATCCCAGCATGGCAAGTCCAGGTGAGGCAATGCAAATTTAGGAAAGCAAGGTAAGGGAAATTCAGGCAAGTCAAATCAAAGTAAAGCAAGGCAAGGCAAATCCCGGCAAGGCAAGGCAACAAAAATCCAGGCAAGGCAAATCCAGGCAAGGCAAATCTAGGAAAAAAAATCCAGGTAAGGCAAAACATGGCATGGCAAGGCAACGCAAATCCAGGCAAGACATATCGAGGCAATTCCAGACAAAAAAAATTTAGACAAGGCAAGACAAGAGAAGGCAAATCCAGGCAAGACAAATCTAGGCCAGGCAAATCCCAGAAAGGCAAATCCAGGCAACAAAAGACAAGGCAAGTTCCGGCAAGACAAATCCAGGCAAGGCAAGGCAAGGAAAGGAAAGGCAAAACAAATCCAGGCAAGGCAAGGCAACGCAAGACAAATCCACTCAAGGCAAACCCAGCTAAGAAAAACAAAACAAATCCAGTCAAGGCAAATGCAGGCATGGCAAGCCTAGTCAAGGCAAGGCATAGCAAATTCAGACATGGAAAGTCCAGGCAATGCAAGGCAAGGCAAATGCAGGCAAGGCAAATCCAAACCAGGCCAATCCAGGCAAGGCAAATTCAGAGAAGGCAAAACAAGTCAAATCCAGGCAAGTCAAATCCATGAAAGGCACGTTAAGGCTAATCCCGCTAAAGCAAATCCAGGGAACTCAAGGCAAGGCAAACGCAGTCAAGGCAAGGCAAGGCAAATCTAGGCAAGGCAAATCAAAGCAAGGCAAGGCAAGGCAAAACCAGTCAAAATAAAAACAGAAAAAATCCAGGCAAAGCAAATACTGGCAAAGCAAATCCAGAAAAAAAAATTCAGGCAAAACAAATTCAGTCAAGGCAAGGCAAGGCAAATCCAGGCAAGACAAATCTATGCAAGGCAAGACAAGGCAAATTTAGGCAAGTCAAGTCCAGGCAAGGCAAGTCAAGGCAAATTCCAGCATGGCAAATCCATGCAAGGCAAGGCAAATTCAGGCAAGCATGGCAAGGCAAATTCAGGCAAGGCAAATCCAGGTAAGATAAGGCAAGGTAAATCCAGGCAAGGAAAGGCAAGAAAAATCCAGGCAAGGCAAATACAGGCCAGGCAAATGTAGGGAAGGAAAATTTAGGCAAGGCAAATCATGGCATGACAAGGCAAGGCTATTTCAGGCAAGGCTTATCGTGGCAAATTCAGGCAAAGAAAATTTAGGAAAGGCAAGGAAGAGAAGGCAAATTTAGGAAAGGCAAACCCAGGCAAGGCAAATCCAGGCAAGGCAAGGCAAGGCAAAATCAGACAAGGCAGCTACAGGCAAGGCAAGGAAAATCCAGGCAAGGCAAATCCAGCCAAGGCAAGGCAAGACAAACACAGGCAAGAGAAATCCAGGCAAGGCAAATCCAGGCAAGAAAATACCAGGCAAGGCAAACCCAAGCAAGGCAAAACAAGGTAAGGCAAATCCAGGCAAGGCAAATCTAGGAAAGACCAATTCAGGTAAGGAAAATTCAGGCAAGGCAAATGCAAGCAGGACAAGGCAAGGCAAATACACACACGGCAAATCCAGGCAAGGCAAATCCAGGCAAGGGACGGCAAGGTAAATGCAGGCAAGGCAAAATCAGGCAAGGCCAATTCAAGCAAGTCAAATCCAGGCAAGGCAAAACAAGGCTAAACCAGGCAAGTCAAATCCACAACAGGCAAGTGAAGGCTAATCCCAACAAGGTTAATTCACACAAGGCAAGGCAAGGTAAATCCAGGCAAGGAAAAGCAAGAAAAATCCAGGCAAGGCAAATCCAGTCAAGGCAAGGCAAGGCAAGGCAAAACAAATCTATGCAAAGAAAATCCAGCCAAGGTAAGGAAAAGCAATTACACGCAAGTCAAATCCAGGCAAGTAAACGCAAGGAAAATCCAGGCAAGAAAACGCAAGAAAAATTCAGACAAGTCAAATATAGGCAAGGCAAATCCAGGCAAGAAAAATCCAGAAAAGGGAAGTCCAGCCGTGGCAAATCTATGCAAGGCAAGACAAGGCAAATTCAGACAAGTCAAGTCCAGGCAAATCTTACCATGGCAAATCCAGGTAAGGCAAGGCAATTCAAATTCAGACAAGCAAGGCAAGGCAAACCCAGGAAAGGCAAGGCAAGAAAAATTCTGGCAAGGGAAATACTGAAAAATCGATGAAAGTCAAATCCTGACATGGCAAGGCAAGGCAAACCTGGGAAAGGCATATGGAGACAAATCCAGGCAACAAAAATCCAGGCAAGGCAAGGCAAGACAAGGCAAACCCAGGCAAGGCGAATCCCAGATAAATAAATCCAAGTAAAACAAGGGAAGAGAAGTCCAGGCAAGGCAAATTCAGGCAAGGAAGGGCAAGGCAAGTCAAATCCAGGCAAGGCAAATCCAGGTAATGCAAGGCAACGCAAGGCAAATCCACGGAAGGCAAATCCAGCCAAGGAAAACAAAACAAATCCAGGCAATACCAATTTAGGCAAGACAAATCCAGGCAAAGCAAAACAAGGCAAATCCAGCAAGTCAAATGCACGAAAGGCAAGTCAAGGCTAATTCCTCCAAGGCAAATCCAGGCAAGGCAAGGCAAGGCAAATTCAGGCAAGGCAAGGCAAGGCAAATCCACGCAAGGCAAATTTAAGAAAGGCAAGGCTGCCGGGC